>VZTL01046761.1:0-11809 GCA_013400535.1 Scopus umbretta
GTATCTTTCAAATTCAATTGCTTATCTCCTCATTCATTCAAGAAAGAGAGACCTCAGATTTACAGGAATAAGAGCCCACAATACAAATATGCTATATTAAACATACAGCAGACACCTGAAAAATAACCAAAACACACTCTATTGATTTTAACCTTCAATATCAAGGTATCCTCCAGCGGTCTAAACTGGATCTAAGCTATAAGAATTTCCAATTATTTGCATTCCTATATATGGGATAAGCATTTAGTTATCAACATCCACCATAAAACATATTTTTGGTTGTTATTAGGGCACTATTACTATGTGGAATTGAATGCATCGTTACTGCAAACCACACTGCCGCTGAAGCGAGAGCACCCACTTCCCCACACGCAGTCCCCCGCTGCCATGGTGGGCAGCCATAGCAGGGCAGGCTTATCGCTGGTGGGTCCAGGATGGAGCAGGGCAGAGACCCCAGCCAGTCCTGGTGCCTGCTCAGCTGAATGATACACCCACTGCACACAGGCACTGCTTGAGTCTTCTCAAAGGTAGGAAGGCTCTGCAGAGGGACCTGGACAGGCTGGATTGATGAGCTGAGGTCAATTGTATGAGGTTCAACAAGGCCAAGTGCCAGGTCCTGCACTTGGGTCACAACAACCCCATGCAACGCTACAGACTTGGGGAAGAGTGGCTGGAAAGCTGCCCAGCAGAAATGGACCTGGAGGTGCTGGTTGACAGCCGGCTGAATATGAGCCAGCAGTGTGCCCAGGTGGCCAAGAAAGCCAACGGCATCCTGGCTTGTGTCAGGAATAGTGTGGCCAGCAGGAGGAGGGCAGTGATGGTGCCCCTGTACTGGGCACTGCTGAGGCCGCACCTCGAATGCTGTGTTCNTCTCAGCGTACTTTATGTTCCTCAGGAACCTGCAGTACAGGCAAGTGGTCTTCTGTTTCTTGCTTCCAAGCTCTGTGATTTTTAAAAATCGCTATGAGTGAAGATGAAAGCAAGGGGGTGGAGGTGGTTCTGGACGGAAGACAGGCTGGGTCCGTGGGGAGCCGGAGCAGGAAAAGGGCCCCAGAGCACAGGCTCTGTCTGCTCCCAGAATAAATTCCCTCTTACTGGAAAAGGAAGGGGAGGGCAGAATTTTTCTCCACAAGTGCTACAGGTCTTCGAAATACTTCTGCCCAGCAATCCTCAGCTCTGTCACAAATAACCAGGAGCCAACAGCCAGGGTCTGTGTAAATCTGGCAAGCACACCCTGGCCCTCCAACGCAGGCGGCAGGCCAGGGGCCACCACACGGGTCTGCCCCAGGTTTCGGAGGGAGGACCAGACCTTGCCGGGCTCTCCTTCCCTCCTTGGGGCACAGAGGAGCCCCCAGAGAGCAGCGAGTTACTGACCTGCACAGCACTCTGAAGAGGAGCGGCCCTAACGGTGCCGTGCGATTTTACCAAGCCATCCAAGTCATCCTGCGTTCCGTTCCAGCAAAATCCTGAGGAACGCAAGGCACGGCAGTCTCCCAGCTTGGCTGCTGCTCGACAGCTCTTCCCTGCGCCCTGCCCCGAGTCGCCTCGGCAGTGACCCTGCGGTTATCGACATTAACGCGTTTCTTTGGTGCCAGTTGATCCATCCCAGGATGGCATGCAGCTGGCAAACGCCTCATTCACAAGAGAGGGCTGTACAGCACTAAGAAAAAGAAAAAATGAAGCAAGATCTTTTCTCTCCTTCTGGGAAGCTCAGTAGGAGCATCGCTTGTTACACATCTGACTAACGTTACCAGCGGTGAAGGCTATTAGTATGATCTATCCTCCTTTGATCAGTCAGGACAGTCAGCCTAGATTTCACAAAACCAAAAATAAAATCTAACATGGCATTATGGTTAAGGGAATTATTCCAGACTTCCATGGCTCATCTGCGTGCTATGCTGCTGCAGAATCATACTGCAAAGAGTACAACTGCAGATGTATTCTTGTCTTAATCCTTCCTTGTTTCCCCAGCATTTTCACAAACGCCAACCCCGAGGTTTGCAGGCATACTGTAAAAGGGAATAAATTGTTCATTAAAATGGCACTTTTCATTGTAAAAAAAAAAAAAAGTTAATTTAAAAGTAAAGCACAATTCTCATCAAGAGCTGCTAATGAAACCTCTGCCAAGGGACTCCGCTCCTGATGAAAGGACAGCCATCACATCTGAAAGCAAAATAGAAGCCTCTAATTTGTATATACGCTCTCAGCCTACTGACTAATAAACTAAACTTTAAAGGTAACATGTAGGTCCTCAAAATAAGCTCCTGACATTTCATCCCCTTACTTCAATTTCCCAACCTCACCATCAGAGGTACTGTTAGCTACATTCCTTCGCTCATGTGGTGAATCCTTAAGACTGTCTCCAAGCTTTTTGATGTATTCCCCCCCCCCATATCAACTCAAATATTACATCCCTAACTGTAAATTCAGTGACCAAATGAGGGAAACAAACACCAGGGCAGGTGTCTGAAAAGGACTATCGTACCTTTGCAAGCTCAGGCCACAGGCAAAGTTCCTTTTCCATGGAAGACTCACTCTGACTTTTTTGCAAGGATTTTATCAGGGTTACCTTTGAAATGAACAATTCCCGATATGAGGCAGAAATCTTGTTTGAAAATAGGTATACTTTTAGGTTTAGTCCACTTCCACAGATCTTCTAATCAAGGTTTGGAACAGAATTGTTGAAAAGCAGACACTAAACAGATTCAAAAATGTAGCTGCAGCGCCTTGTCAGAGTGCAGTCCCGGACAACTGCAGCACGTGAGGCAGCTCTCCAAAACTCAGAGAAGTTTTGATGCATTGCTGTATACTTTACCTTACCACATACTTCCAAGATGCATTAGCCTATCTGGAGAGAGACTGATACTGCACTTCATATCAGAGACCTTTGCAGCTCATAACGACAGTAGGTAGAAGTCTAAAAGGGTGATTATAATGAACCTTCTCAAGGTACAGGTAATAACATAACTTTTAGCAGTTTTACAGCTGCATCTTTATAGTCAAAAAATGAACGTACAGAGTCTTGCTTTTGTAAATTTAGCTAATTTTAAACCCTGAAAATAGCTTCTAATAGGTGTCATTACGGAGAAGAAGCTGCAAATTTCTGTGGATTCACTTTTTCTTTTTAGAATGGAAGATAAGCCTTTGACTTTGCTAACTCCGTTATTTCCTGAACCTAAAAGTAGAAAACCTTTATTAATGTATTTATTTTTAAAGTTGTAAAAGGAGTTTGATTACTTTGTATGCCAACTTACACCCAAAGAGAGTTTAGAAAACAACGATCTTAAGGTACTGGTAAATACAGCAGTTTGAAGAATATCCTTCTAACAATAGTAGAAAGAACCTTGTTTTATCGCATTCCCATGACACTGCCAAGCAGTAGCAGCCATAATCCTTCATCACATTGTATAATGAAAAAAGCACTACAACTTAAAAAAAAAAAAGAAATTTTACTGTAGTTTTACTTTAGAGTAGTATAAAATGCAACCACATTCACATGACGGCGTGTGTGTGTGTATGTGTCTCTTAATAAAGCTTCTCTGAAGGGCAATACAGCATGTACCATGGAAACGGGGGTTGCCATGGAAAGAATGCTTTTTAGTGGATAGCAAAAGAAACGAGGGCTTGATTCCCCTTCTCTCGCTTGTCTTTAAATAAATAAATAAAAAGGAAACCCCACAGTAACTATTGACATCAGCAGAGTTATTCCTGAAAAACATCAGCATGAATGAGCGATCAGACCCGATACGCGTGCGGCGGCGAATTTTTGGCATTCGGACTGCAGTGATGTGTCTAGCCCCGTATTTTGAGAGCAGCTCTCCAGCCCTCCCTCGCGCCACACGGCTCCGCAGCCAGCCCCCCTCGGGCGCGCTCGTGACATGTGTCCTTCGAAACACAGCAGGAGCCAGAGCCACAGCGAGCCGCAGGAGAGCGGATTCACAAAGTCATTGTTCCTCACTTGCTCAACCCTCATGCAGAAAGTGCCAGAACCTTCTACCGGCCAGATATTTTCTTTGCTTGAGCATGAAACGTTTCTCTGTTAAAATGCACGTGGTGTTACAAACGAATGAAAAGCATGAATCAAATTAACTTAAAGCATATTGGTTTCCAGACATGCTTAAAATGAAGTCCAAATTGATGTGTTTCATCTACCTTATTCATTAAAATGGCATTCTTGATGTCCTCATGTTACCGTAATCTCCAAAGCACTGGACAAACAAGTACATTTGTTTATCTTTATCACTCTTTCCTTACTAAAGAACAGGGTTTTATTAAAGAGATCAATCACCTGTGTACAGTTTAATAGCCTGAGCTGTGCATGTAAGACAGAACTTGCTTCAATAGCCCACAACTCCCAAAGTAGAGAGGGGCACGTAAAACCATTTGTTGCTTTAATAAAACCAAATTTTCCTCAGAGCTAGCAAGTACCCTATTAGAATTAGTAATCTGAGACAGAAAAGCAGTGCTTAAAAAAAAAAACAAAAAAAACCACACAACACAAAACAATTCTAATAAAAGGAGCAGGATCAATCCTGTTTGCTTACCTCCGTGAGAGCCCTATGCTTCTAACGAGAGACACAAAAACACTTTACATGCTTAATGCACTGCCTTTCCCTTATTGAATCACACTTATTGTGGAAGCAGTCTTTTGAGGCTTCTAGCTGTGTTGAAGTAATTGGAGGATTGCTGCTTCTAATGAATGGTCTCCTTATAATGGAGGCCAAAGTGTTAAAAACCTAATGTCAGAGGCAAAACGTACAAAGGAAAGCTTTTTGGAAATGCTGATGAACAACCTGAAATATGTTGGTTGACTAAAAGAGGATATTTCTTACTAGGCTACTGCTATAGTGTAATGAAGTTGTGTAAGCAGTTGAAATAATGTTATGTACTAACGCTGCTGGATGCTACCGCAAACTGCACCAGCCAACCCTTTTATGATGAAAGGCTGGGGGGGGGGAAAAAAAAAAAAAAAAAAAAAAAGAAAAAATCTAACATTAATTAGGATCACACCTTTGAAGACTTTTCACTTTTTCACAATCAAAAGAGTTGGTAAACAGCTCAGCTCAAAATTATCCTTCTACCTATGTTACAGTGAAGAACAGGAACTTTCTCATTAGATGAAAACTTGTAGTTCTTTCCCTGTCAAGCTTTTGAGAGTTCTTAGTAATTTTTGAACTATTTAGCCTTATTAAAACAAACAAAAAAAATATCTGTTTAATTTGGGGGAAAACTCCCTTTAACTGCGTACTTTGATTAAGCAGTGGTTTTAGCAAATGGACATGGTATGCAAAGCAACTGCTAGCGGCTGTAACATGAACGATAGAAGTTATTGAAATAACATTTTGAAGCAAATAAGCCCTCTCTAAGTAGCAGCAACTGAAAAACCACTAAGGTGGTCAGGAAGTGCTTCACAGATTTTGAAAGTGAAGGCAAAAAAGGAGAGGAGAACCAATCCTTCATCTCCTATCAGCTGTTCCTGTTGCCAGTGATTATGGCAATATTTCACAGAGAACATATGGCAATGTTTATAGCCATCAGGCAGTATTTCACAGAAGCTGCGACACCATGTGTCCACCAACTAGCCTTTCTGATTGCAATTAATTAGAGAAGAAGCAGGAGGCACTTTTTAAATAACATTAAGTCTCAGAGATTCCTGAAGTTCCATGGCCCATGTACAAGACTAAGTGACAGGGAAGTCTATTAAAATTGTAACAAGCCTAGTACAGCGAGTCTGTCCTTGAGGAACAAGACCTAATAAAAAAAAAATACTCTCTTTAAGGAGCATGAGAAAGAGCAGAAGTATAATAAGCCATTCAGAGTGGTACCTTGGAAGCCTGCAACAATAAGGAAATATTTGAAGACCTTTAACGGGCCATTTTACGAAACAGATTCTGCAGAAAAGCTGCCACAGTGAAAGCTATAGCAGTTGTTTTATAGTTGCCAGACCCAAGAGGACGTGTATCAAAATTACACGGGGCTCTATTAAGGAGCCGAGACTTATGAAATACACTGTGGTAGTCATTTCACGATTCCTATTTTAATAAAAGCAAGCAAGAGAGGAAAATTAAGGATAATAAACTACCAGAGAGGTTTTCATACAGAGGCGGAAAGCTGAACTTTCCCAGCCAGCCCCTGCGGTTGAAGCTGGCCCTTTCAGGTAGCCCCCCTCGGGGATGGAAGCAGCGGCAGGGGCGAAGCGGCGCAGCACCTTCGGCAGCGGCGCTGCGGAGAGCACTGCAGACTATAGTGCAACGATTCCCGTTCAAAAAAGCTTTCCATCAGAGGCGTTCTCCCAACCCAGTCCAATGGGACCCACTAGGAATGGGCCCGGAGAATCACGCGAGCTCAAAATCGTACCAAAACTGATGCAATAGGCGAGGCATCAGTCAAAACTGATGCCAGGAAGTTCAGCGTCACATTCCTGAATTTGGGATAGGCTCACAGCATTCTCTCCCCCTTACCGGACCATCTCTGCCCCACACAGCCTGCTTCCCTGCTGCTCCTTGTCTCAGGTTAGGATATTCCCTGGAGACATGAAAAAAAGAGAGCAAGATCAGGGGAAAACTTGTCCAGCTGTAGTCTTAGCAGGGCTCCTTTCTGCCAATTCTCTGAGCTCTAATCAGACAACTGAGCTCACCTTGCAGCTCTTCCCACAGCTGCGGTACAAACGTATCTCTCTTTTCTCTCCAGACTCCGATTCTTACAAAACTTCTAGAAACTCAACACCTTTGAGATCTCTCTCCACCTGTCAGATTTTCCTTAAGTCGGCCAGCAACCTCAGAAGTTATTAAGACATGCTAACAGTGCAGTCAAACAAGCCTCATTTCCTAAGAAATAAGTCTTTTAAACTCCTCTACCATTCTATTGTTGTTATTTTAGCATTTCTTTCATTTCCCCAAACCTCTACCCTCTAATTTTTATTACAGAATTCTCATCTTGAGACTTTTTGAGACACAGAAAATGCAGATTGTGTTGGTAATAATGGAAGCATTGATTTTTATTAGTCTGAGGAGCAAAATTCCACATTACACCCATGGTAGATCTCAGAAAGGTAATCTAACAGCCACAATACACCTGCCTAATTGTGATACAATAACCTAAGATCTGTTCTCACAGATGTGACGTGACAAAATACAAGCCGTGTTTAAAAGTATGTCAGATTGTTGTGACGGGAGGGGGGGGGAAACACAGACAAAACCAAAATTCTTTCTGTCAGCACCGGACAGACTATTTTTAAAACTCCAGGTGCAGCCCTGACACCGATCAGCAGCTAAAAATGAGCCACCATTCCACCCACCGCTACACTTGCGTGATGACAATAGGGTAAGTTTATTTATAAATAAATAAATAAATAAATGCCGAAATAAAATGACAGCTGGCAACTTCACCAGCCTTGTCTACACTTTCCTAGGAGCAGAGTTAATATTTTGAGCCGTGCGCGCAGAACGCTTTCAAGGTTTGTACTCCATCAAAAAAGTTCCCAAACTGTGAGGCTGACAGCTGCCACCAACTTAACAGCTATACTAAAGTTCCCGGCACAACTTGCAGTGGCTTCTCTGGAATTTAAGAGGCTCTTCAATGCTGAAAGAAAATTGCAATGTATTCCTTAATAAAGTACGTCTCGATGAAAAGATGAACAATAGAGTTCAGAGAGAAACTCCTGTCCAATATGCTACCCACCAGCTGTGGTGCCATCGCTGCAGCACCATCCTATTACTCGTTATTTTTAGGGCAGTAGCACAATGGCCACCGATAATCAAGAGCTGTAGCAGGGAGCACCCTCCCCAATTAAATCCCTACTTTCTCCCCTTTCAAAAGGCTCGCGCGGGTGTGCGCCGCTTCCCACGCGGGCTGGGAGCTGGACAGAGAGGCACCCAACCCATGCCCCAGCGAATGATCGGAGGCGCCCACCCCTGCAGGCTCTCCTTTCCTTGCCGAAATTCAAGGGCACTACAAGGAGTAGCTTACACCCAGGGGTTGATCCGACCCAGCAGTCCCAGGTGCCCCAGCAGATGCAGCCTGAAGCCAGGGGAGGCATGGGCCATGATGGAACCAGAGGAGCTTGAGGGCAGCAGGACGGAGGTCTGGGAGCAGGCAGAGGCGCCGCGCTGCCTCAGCCTGAGCTTTTAGCCACATTGGCACAGCCTTGATATGACCCACCGCATGGAGCTATGGCCTTTTAAAAGGGAAAAACAAACAAAAAAAAAGCCTAAAAACATGAAGGATTTCAGCTGGAAGGAGACATCACACACAGCGATACTCTACCTCTCACACTGGCTGCTCTGGAAAAATAAGCATAAGATGAAAAGTAGAAGAGTAATTTGTACTCCCACTAGCTAAAGTAGTGAAACTATAATTTGTCCCAAGAACACCAGGATTTAACAGTACAGCTTTCTTTTGGTCAAAAATAATCTTGACTTAACTATAACAGTCATGTCAGCAGAAACAGTTGCAGCAATAAGAAAAAAATATATATATAGGAGATCTATGAAAAAGCCACAATTTGAGCAGAGCTCATCTGAATTCCAACACACTGCACTAGCCAGCCTCCTCATGCCAGAGACCCATCCTTAACACCACATGCATGAATTTTTCACTCGGAATTTTATTTTCTATTTAAGTCTACGCTTCTCTCTGAAAAAATAAAAAATCCAAACACTGAGGTGTACAACCTGGCATCCCCCCCCGGAGGGGGATTATTGATTCCAATCCATCACCTGATATGCTGTCAGCCCACTGAGCGATCAGGTAACTAGATGAGAACGAAATGGAAAGGCGAACACGGTTCTGGTAATCAGACCTCACACCTCCCTGCGACACTGAAACCACCCCGAGGAGCTAACAGAGCTGCTGATCAGTGCTGGTACGCGTGGCCCATCCATACTGCGTTGGAGAGCCTGGGCTCTGTCACTAGCTCACATTGCATAAAGGAAAAATAATTAAAGGGATGTAAAGGGTCATTTTTAATGACTAATTGACTTTTACCATAACTATTAGAGCTCTGCAAAACACAGATACTCTACAAAGCATTCACTGATCGCTCCAGAATTTATTTGTACCAAGTACAAGTACCACAGCACCAAGACTTAATTTAATTTCCTTTTAAGCTAACACGGGAACTAGAGTTAAAGCTGGGTTAAAATAAAGTTTTTTCCTGATTTCACAGCAAAGCCATGAAAAAGTGAACTTGATAGGGCCTTCCTACACACACCTGGAGCGAGTCAAGCTGAGAATGAACAAGTCTGAATTTCTAGTTCTTGTTTAACAAGGCAAGTTACGCTTAAAGAGTTCATGCAATTTGTGTACAGCTCTTCCACTACCTGCAACTGGAAGAACACACATGAGCACTCTGAATCCACAGAGGACTGTATCTTCAAAGTAGCTCGCTTAAAGACATACCTAAGCATAACACGCTATTATCTGGATTACCTTTAACAAGAAAAAAAAAAATGGATAATATGAAATATACCTTCGCAAATATGCCCTTTGTATGCTTATGGAATTTGACAATATCCTAATTTCCTTGCGCAAGCTGTTTAGAAGGGAGTGCTATGATCAGATGTCTACAGGCTGCTCTGTCATGTTTGCATGTAATCACACAAAGGAGCGACTGAGGGTACTGGACACCTTAGCTGGAGCCATCCTAAACATGACTCGAGATTCTTTTTACCCAGAATACTGATATTACCAAAACCAAAAAAAAAATAAATCTAAGCTAGATTGAAAGCAACTTTTCCTGTAAAAACAGTTACAGAAATCACACTGGAAATACTATTCTGGAAGAATTCTGAAATATTCTTTCTCAATTATTACTTCATTCTTCAGATGTTTTTTCATGATGCATTAGTCCTAGCAGCCATGTAGTGTGCTATTACTAAAGGCAATAGTAACTTCTAGGTCAAACTGCCACATGGTTCAGTTACACCAGGATAGTTCACGGTTTACATGACACTTACATTAAATAAAAACAAAATAATAATCTAGGAAGAAATACAAAGTATAGCAGTCTTAAACATGTGAATACAAGGGAAATTGTAACACAGAATATTGCTCGTGCAAGACAATTCTGTTTGAATAACATGCAAATAAAAAGCAAAATAAGAATCAAAATTAAGGTTGCTATATTTAATAATAAAGAATTTTCATTCTTTTTTTTCCCTAAGGAAATGGTCATTTAGATAACATTTCTAAGGAAATGTTTTCTCCTTTTTTAATAACTGCTTCAATTAAAACTATCTTAATGGATTCTTCTTGTTCTAACCCTAAAGACACATTGGTCAAGACTGACACAGAATTAAGATGACTAATTACTGCAGAAATCCAGCATTAAGAAGAAAAATGAAGGAAAAACCTACCTTCCAATAGAGAAAGAATCACTAAGAGGAAAAAAATATGCTTTCTAAATTATTCAGCTTAACCAAGTTTAAAAGCTTATCTAACAATACAAACAATATTATTAAACAGCTTAACTTTTTGTTCAGGGTCAACTATATCTTCATTATCTATTTCAAAGTTATCTTTTTCCTCAACCAGCAACCAAAAATTACATTATATTATAGTTCAGGACTTTAGAAAAAAAAGAATGAACATTATCTTGACTTCTCAACAGAAACCTTTCTTCAAAGGAGGATTTAAGACCATTTTACACCTTTTACAAAACAGTATTTCCTTAAGCTTTGGAAAGTGATAAATGGGACACTTGCAACCTTTGCTAAGCTATCCTAAAAATAATAGTTTGTCAAGCACTTTGAGGGCAGATCTTTCACAGTTATATCCAGGCTGTGATGGGCAGACCAAAAAGTTGAAACTTCTGATTTTCACAGTTTGGAGACCTGCAGGGTCATGCTTCTGCTGTACCCAAGCAAAGGGTAAGAGTAACTCTTTAAGGCGCTTCTGAAAGAGCAGCAGGGTTATGCCAGACTCCCAAGCTGTAAAACAAAAATGAAAGGGTTGGAGGAGAAGGGGAAGGTCTGTTTTGATTCGGGTTTTTTCCCACCGTACATTATTTGAGGAATAAAAAGAAGATCCCCACACTTGTCTGCACGCTGCATGCCCAGGCCTTCCACGGGCTTCAACCCCAAAATCTCTACACAAGGAGGGCCAGAAGCTGCATCCAGGTAGTGGGTGCTTATCCTGTTTGAGAGGAGTTAAGCAAGTACGAGCCACCGATCTCATCCAATGAGCTGCTTTTAGAGAGAAAGAGATGAGTTCAGCATCTTTAAAAGAAAGATTAGAAGCATCCAACCTTGGGCAAAGCCTTTTTATTTGACACTGGTGTTCAGTTCATATTCTCTTTTTTTTTCCTACTACTGTAAAAAACACAAGCTTGCATCATGGCCATGATACTAACAGAAAGGAAGACTAAGTTCTTCATTGGGATGTTCTGGCTTTACCAAAGGGCACACTGCATGGCAGATCAGCCTAAGCTGATCTACTATTAGAACAGCACAGAAGAACTTTCGCATGGTTGTGCTTATTGTGGTTTGGGTTTTTTGTTGGTTTTGTTTGTTTGTTTTAATTTATTTCCCCATAAGATGAGAATTCACAAGACATCATTCGCGTTGGTAAGAACGATAACTTATTTATACTTTGTTCACATTTTCTTTAACTGAAAATTACTGATGTTAGAATGATATTTGCCAACTAATTTGTATGCACATTTTAAACTTGGAAGGCAATGATAATTCTCCAGGAATGCAGAATTCTCTCTATGATTTTTTTTTCCTGAGGAAACGCAACAACAAACTAGTAACTTTTGGCTTTTGATCTCACTCCAACATCACTGAAAGTCTCAGAAGTACGGGGGGGG
>VZTL01046761.1:12830-48712 GCA_013400535.1 Scopus umbretta
CTTTTTTTTTTTTTTTTTAAAGTCATTGTCATAGTTCTCAAACTGAAAGTTTGAGGTTATAAACTAATATCTTAGTTGTTTCTTGCAAACCTAGACCAGTTTAAGTCACTGAGGTGTTATGAAGTGGACATCTTCCTTGAAGTTTCCCAAATGACAAACTGAAAGCAGCACAGCATGCAGAGGCAAAGGCAGAAAGGCACATATGTTTTCCCTTTTCCACCGCATCACAGATTTATTTTGTGTCCATAACCTCTCCAAAGTTTGCAATAGCATTGCTGCTTCCTTCAGCACAACATATGTTTCCAAACTCCACTGATCTGAGCACACTCTTGATTTTCAGAGTATGCTTTGAGATGGTCCCTCCTACCTTCTCCTCTCTCTTTCTCATTGATTTATTGCATTAAACAGCCTGTAACTATTATCTGTTTTAGTAAAAATTGAAGCACAGTAACGATTAAGCTTTTCATCATTTTCCTTGTCAAGCATTATTTGTTCTCTTTCCCATTAGGTAGCAGAATTGAACTTTTTTTTTTTTTTTTTTTTTTTTTCCCCCACACATTTTTTTCTTTCCCTTTGGGGGGAAGAATTTGAATTTTTTTTTTTTTTTTTTTTTTACCCCAAACCATTTTCTCATTTCCTATGTACTCATAAACCATTATCTTGTTCCCTTTTACACCTGTTACTAGCACACCATTCTTTGTCATTCGTTAGTTGGTGCCCAGATATCCTTGTTCTTACCCTTTCTGGTACTTTGCAGTCTTTCCAATATCAGTATTTCCCATATCCTAAAAACTTCTGCTCCTTCACCCCTTTTCTTACTAGTGCAAACTGTAGGAAACAGTAAGGAATGACAGCCAGCTGTGTCGCTGGGAACCTGGCCTTTAGAAACAAAGAATCTGTCCCAGTTCCGAGAACAAGCTCTCTCACTAACCTGAAGTTACGAGTCAGAACAAAACCACCTCTAAAAAACTGACATTTGAAAAGAAATCAGCCACAGCGCTCTGTAAGTGTCCCCTCCTGAACAAGAGGGGGACCTGCCGCTGCCCTGGCCTCTGGCCAGAGGAGACCAGGAGCTCTTGCCTGGGCTGGTTCCCCAGGCAGCCTGCCTGCCGGAGGGCAGGGAGGGTAGCAACGTGAGGTGTGGATCCACGGCTGGGAAGCGCAGCGAGCAGGGGAAGAGCTCAGGAGCTCCGAGCACGTCTTTACGACAGCACGCCTCAAGAGCAACTCGTCACACGGGAGCAAGGCACAACCAGAGCATGCGTCATCCTGAGCCTGGAAGAGGGAACTGCACTTGTGGCTTTAAAGCCAGCTCCCACTGCTGCTCTGGATAATAAACTACAACCACACAGCTCTGCAGAGAGAGAAAATGCAGATTTTTGAGCAAGGCTGATCAGAAGTCTACAAACCATCTCTCCTCCAGCCTGCCCCCTCTGTCCCTGCCTGTTGGCTTGCTTTTAGGCCCAGAAGCTTCCAGTTGTTTCCCAGTGGTTTCCCAGTTTGCAGCAAGTTCTGCCCAGTCCCCACTGAATCCCTGGGAAAAGTCTCCTTCATGTTATCCACCAACACCTCAGCTGATCTCTTGGGTCTCTCTTTAGGACTGCCTCTGCTGCCCTCCTGCCCCACACTTGTCCTCATCCCACCCCATCACCCCAGGAGCTACTTCTAGCCCACCCCACTAGCTGGCCTCAGGAAAGGGCATCTCCTCCAGCAATATCCAAGGATTCTCCCCATTTTCAGGACACAATCCAAGACCAAATGGATTCCATTTGGATGTGGATCAGAGCCTCAAAAAAGTCACTAACCCCAAAGCCATGTGGGATGACCAAGTCAGAAACAACACAGAAGCCCCCAAACACCAGCCAGCAGGAGCTCTCCTCTAGCCAGACCCTAATTTGAATCTTCTCTGATCTCTTCAACTATTTTCTGCCTTGGCAGCCAGTCAGTACGTGGAACTGAGCAAGTCAACGCTGCTCTTCCGAGACCAAATCCAACAGGTTCTCACAGCAAATAAATAAAAGCAAATTTTTAAAGGGTAGCCACTTCTACGGTGAATAATAAATATAATGGTGATGGAGCAAATTAATCCAAACACAGCTGAATTTAAGGACAGAACACAATACGAACATACATATCCTAACAGTTATTTCTTGGTCCTCTAGTTAAAAGCAGGCTCTTCTCCTTTTTGGTTTTACAATGTAACATCAGATTATCCTTTCTTTTTGCCCATTTTTCTTTTTGCATGTATTTGATAGTTTTGTTTTTAATAAAAGTGGAGGTGTTCTTGGCATTTCTGCTGCAACAGCAGGGCTTGAACTTAAGGTCAAATGAAAGGAACAGTGTGTTCAGTTACCATGGCAACCATACCGGGCTAATATCAGGTACTAAGATACCAAGACTGAAGTGATAAAATCACTACATTAGTTTAATAAACAAGTTCCATTGTCATCATTTTACTCTATATATGGTGCTTCGAAAAAATATCAAATTTCAGAATTTGCACTGCTTGGCCTATTATTCATTATCTAACAAAAATGAAAAATGATTTCCTCTCTCAAGAGCTTCAGAAATACAGGTATATTGAGAACTCATTAAGGCTGCTATACATTTCAAAGCCATATTCTAGGTACACCAAATTTTGCAGACCCTAAAGCAAACCCTAATTTGACATTTAATTTCAATTCTCACTCTACGTTTTCACACTCTGCCTCAACCTTTTAATAAATGTATAATTAAATTTTAAATATAACTCTCAACGTGTCAAACACCTTAAAAATACTTTATACCAGGAGGACAAGCGCAAACGAAAGCCCTTCTCAGCACACATCCAAAAGCCGGCACAGAGAGCTACTACTTGGGCACGTCTCCCGCATCCCTTACCTGACACCCCAAAGCCGGTTCCCGAGCCAGCAAGATTAAACACCCTCTGAGCTTGTCGGAGCTGGCTCCGGCTACCCTTGCAGCTGGTGAAGGGGACAGAATCTGCCAGGCCTGGATGCAAAGTAATTAACACCATATGGTTTGAGGCAAGCACCTTGAGAAGCCCCTGGAAGGCCAGGCAGATGCCAGGCAGCGAGAGCGTGTTACCGCATCCAACACCGGAGCGAGAATATCCCACCCGGCTCTGCCTTCCCACTGACCTTCTGGGCAGCCTGGAGTAAGACGGCCAGCAAAGGTGCCAGAGACACAGATCACAGCACCGTGCTGAACAAGCGACTCTATATCAGAATTGCTAATAAGACACAGATTTAAAATGTCAGTTTTGGCTAGTGATGACAATAGTGGCTAGAGAAATAATTAACACTCATTTCCATACTACAGATAATTTTGCAAATGAAAATGAATGGGGCCAAATGGTTCTGAGAATTCAAGATAACTCCAGAAAGTCAGGAAATCCAACAGAGTCGGAGCAATTTATTTGCGAAATAATTTAAAATTACTTTGCATAGTAATAGGATTCTGGAGCTATGTTGTTAACCATGCAGAACAGCCACGTTGATTGAGAGCTGCAGTAGAGGAAAAGGAAACTTTCTTCCACAACAGAGGACTGCGAGACATCTTCGTGCCCTCTTTAACCAGATAAAAACCACAAGTCACCACACCTCACCCACCACAACTCACCAGCACAACCTCACTCAAAAGACAGAGATAGTTCACCGGGCACCACCAAAAGCGGCCTTGCTTCTTTTGGTTAGGCAAACCAAAGCAGCAAAACACAGTCCAAGTTTCTGTGGCATGCGCTCAGTTTCCTTGTGTGCCCCTCAGACGTGTTTATGTCAGGTCACACCATCACTGCAAAAAATTAATCTGTTCAGTATACGAGATATTTAGAAAACACGCTATTGGTTTGGTCATCTTTACCTCTTAATAAATATATACAGCTAATATTTACCTTCCAAATAAATTCAGACCGAAAATGAATTGCTGAGTTACAGAAACACGCTCAAAAGCTGCTATCAAAACGCTGCTGAAACACTTCCACCTCGTGCATTCATCTGCTCCTTGGAACATGCCGTTTTCTATCGATTTTATGCAATTGTGTCAGCCTGACATCGGTGAAGTAAACACTACACAGGAGTAGCCTATGGTCTTCCAGTCACATATCTATACACAGCCTCAAGTACTGTAAGGATTATAGCTGTAACTGCCAGTTTCTACTAAAAAAAAAAAAAAAATCTCGGGGCAGAAGGACAAGCTGACCTAATCGGTGGGTTGTTTGAATAGGGTTTGCAGTGGGGGCACGGCTAATCCTTGGCTGACAGTCCAGCCTGGAGATTTGTATTTTTTTATCCGTGATTAATGGACTTGACATCCATGTTCCCACAGCTTCTGCTAAACATGCAGTCCAGACCTTATTGTTAAATACCACCGAGATCACAGAAAACTAAACTCTTATGACAGTGGAACGACTGTGCCAGAGGGCAGACTTTCCCAAGACGAGTACTGGATTACACCAGAAATATAACACGGAATAACAGGGCACTGCAAAAAGGTTCACAGTCTTGGGCCCCTGAATACCTTGCATCCTTCAAACTAGACTGACCTTTCCGAATGGAAAATAGATTGTGTGAGTTGAGAGATCTAACAAGACAACACGTTATCCAAAATTGTACCACGAGATCGCAGGCGCATACAATGTGTTTATCCTATTTAAGTCAGAGGTGCGTGCAATCAACTTGACCTTTCATTTTGTATTTACTCACTAATCAAAATCTTAATGCAACTTGACTGAAGCGCTGATGGAGATCTCTCTTCTGAACTTGCAGGTTTGGATGCGAGTAGAGACACGAGATTTGGAAATAAATTTTAAATCCTGGAGATGTTTGGATCCAACTAACATCGTTGGAAGCACATGTTCACAGACAGAAGAGAACAAAACCTCCAGACAGATAACCTTTTTTCCTAACTACTCTGAGGTACAAAATTTAATTTTCTACTTTCTGTACTACCTCCACACAGAATGTTCTGGCTACGGCGTATAATTGCCTTCTAGCCTCTCAGCTTCTATAAAAAGTGTTGATGAGCATTTCCTAATTTCTGTTTTTCTGTACATTGCGCACAGAAGCCAACAGCAAAAAAAAAAATTAACACACATCAGTCTGCAATAGAAGAGCAATGTCCGCTCATAAGGGACGTTGTTTAAACAGTTAGCTCTGTCTGAACTACCCTTGTTTTAGACTGGGAAGTATTTTAAACCTTAATTACTGCAGTCTGCAAGACTGTGACAGATCTATCTTTTTCTTATGGGCATCTTGCCAAGATGAAGCATGAATTCTTCTTTTAAGACGACCATACTTAATTAGTGCTTTAGCTAACTTTATGGTGCTTGTATGATTCAATAGACTACTGGCTCTGGCAAGTACATCTGTCTGCTGCAGTTTGGGGGCTTCTAGGGTCAAAGCTCTTTTGCATGTATTTTCACAATTTGTCATTACGCCTATGTATCCCTATAGATTTTGATTTCTAAGTGTAAAGTACAGAGAATGGGAAACTGAAATTCCCAAACTTGACAAAAACAACAAAAAAAACCACAACAAACTTACTCCGAATATTCCCTACTATATCAATATTCACTGCTTGAGTGCTGCTTCAGTATGTTATTATAGAATTCAGATATGTATTTACAGCAACAGCTCCATATGGGAAGAAAAATAATAGAGATGGAAGAGCTGAACTCAATAAAGATAAAAACATAAACACATTCCCCATTTTGAGACCAACCCTACGCCAGTATCTCATCTGGAGCTGCTATCCAGTACTGGCCTGTTGCATCTTGCTTCTGCTGAGAGAAAACCCGAGGCCTGTATTTCATTGCTGCAGATGTTTCCCCATGAGCACAGACGTCGCCCTGCTTTCTGAGCACAGAAGGCATCAGACAGAGCCCATTTCTTGCCCTTGCTTGTCGTTCCGAGCCTCTTCCAAGCCAACTTTCTACCACAAACCCCTCTCGTTCTTTTGCTAGACACTCGAGCGCTACTCTGCTTGTTTCTAGCCTTGCAGTCTTTCTCTCAGTTACTGAGCACAGATGTGGGTATCTGAAGTAACTGATTTCCCACATTTGTGTTCAGCCCAATGAAACCTGACGCTGCACAGCTCAACATCTGGGCAGCCTTTCGGGTGGCTGGTGCTTCACCCAGGGATTCCCCAAAGCAGCAGAATTGTCTTTTACACTGAAGCATTATGCAAGGCAGTTATCTTCACCGTCACACCCACCACCTTCAATGAGGTTTAACTACAATGCTAACTGCATAAAACATGTTTCAGCTCTGCTGCTGGCTCAGGGTCTAAAATGACATCGTCCCCTATGAGCCTTTCCTTTGTCAGGACATTTTCACATCTCCTATCCAAACTGGATTTCTTCCCACCACCTCTCCCCTTTGCCCAAGTCCTCTCTGGCAATTCTGTCACACTGGTAGCTCTCAAGGAACACCCGTTGTTTCAGTGAAATCTGCTATATGTGACCTTCTCTTTTGTTGTGTTATAACAGTCAACTCCCTGTAGCGAGGCTGTAGCCTCAGCTCTTGGGGACAGTCACCCACAGCCCTGCCCTGTTCATCCCCACAATGCGTTCCTCACCACAAATCTTGACCGTAGCCCCTACAGCCAGACGTACTTCTCACCCATCCCTCCCCCAGCAAACACGTTCCCCTGAGCTACTGCTGCTCCGTGCTGCTTTGAACCACAAGTCCCAGCTCTTACTCGGGACACTACCCTGGGTTTCTGCTCTTCCTCTCATCATTTACTCCTGCTCCGATAACTTGCTGCAAACCAAACCTGACTGCCACTTGTTCAAGTGACTGAAGGCTCCGGGACCGTCCCTCATCTGAATTTATAGCATGGCTTTCATTGCCAGTGAAATCTGAATGAACAAGCTCATCCTTTACTGTCATTCTCTAAGCTCCTTACAGCCCCAGAGACCTGACGTGGTAATGGGCACGTCCTCCTTGCTAGCACTGTTCACGCCGTGGGAGAAACCAGCAGCAGTATTTGATGCCCACCGAAGCCTCCGCATAGGTACAAGGAATTGTAGCAATTCAAAGCGACAAGGACAACGTACGAGTCATTCTGGCCATCCCTCGGTCTCGGGATGTGTTGCCCAACCAGAGGGGAAGCACAGCCTAGTACGCTGGAGCGGAATGATATTTTGTCCCAGAACAGTATGAACCGGTCATGCTTCGCAGTGAGCGGAGGAGCACCAAAGTTTATCACAGCCCTGAGATAAACAGGACCGTTGCGCCTTACGCAAAAGGACAGAGGCAGGGAGGGTGCTGGCAGGGCTGGGTTTTCAGAGTATTTGCTCTTTCCAGTTCTTGTCTAGACCTGAATTTCCCAAGAGCTCCCCTGTTCCAGGCTGTACGGCCCATTCGCTGTAGCTGTGCTAACATCTGTGGAGAACGAGACACAACACAGAGCTGCCAACAAAGTTTTTACAGCCTCTTCCAGCTGCCAGGAGAGGGCACGGACCGCAGCCCTTTAAGGGGGGAGCCACCATAGATGCTACTACAAAGCGTTGTAAACAATTTACTATTTACTTCTATTTACTATTTCGCTCTGCCCTTCCTCCTCCTCCACTCCCTGATCTATCTGCTCCCTTGCCTGCTCGACCCAGGGGTCAGTTTTCAGGAAGGAGGAGCAGCTGCCCATTAGCGTGCCCTCAGTGCTCCCAGAAAGCTTCGCAGTACTTACCAAGTTAGCCCCACGAGCTCCCAGGGACAAGACGACCCTGTACTCTGTGAAGTTCACCTAAGAAGCCAAGCAGCATCGGAGTGCTGTGTCCATGAGCAAGCGCCAGCTATATTTTGTGATGTTAGTTGAATGTCTTTTTTCCTTTTCGTTTTTTTGTTTTTGTTTTGCCCCCTCTTCTGTTTCTGCTACAGCCTTGGCTTTTGGTACCTTGGCGAAATAAGCATAGCATCTTACATGTTTCTGTAAAAATAAAAATAAAATACATGTTTCTGTAAAAATAAAATAAAATGTATTTTAAATGAAATAAGTTAACACTGATTTCACCTGCTGCCTTCTACGCGGAGAGGGTGCGTTGTTCATGACACCAAGCCAGGCAGCAGCACCCTGCCATCAGGGATCAAGTTCCAGCTAATGGCACGCACAACGTTCAACGTGTAGCATCCCCACTGTAATCTGGCTATCTTGAGCAAATATTTTTGCATTTTTTAAACTCATTTTTGGTGAAAAGAAAGAATCCAGTCAGATACCTGACAACATCTTTTACAGCAGGATGGGTCTGTAACCTCTGTAGCCTGTATCATCTTGTCCAGCAGACTATTCCAGCTACTGAAAAAGCACAGTCAGGATGCAGGAATGGTGCCGTGTTCAAAGCACAGGAGAAGGCACGGATCGCCTGGTAAAAACGGTCTTGCTTTGGCACTACCTATCACCCCTTGGACCACATCTGGGCTGCGAAACACCCCCAGCGCCGTGCCACGGCACCGCCTGTGCGCACCGGGGAGGCCACCCCGCGCTGGCCCGGCCACCACCACCCCACGCCATCCCTCAGCTGCATCTCCTGCACCTCTCCAGCCTCTCCGCTGACTGTGCCTGACAGGGGAGATGACTGATTAAAGTGACAGGCAGGGTTTCAATCGAGAGAGGAGCTTGTTTTAGCGCCGGCCTGTCTACTTCAGTAAATCTCTGGTTTTATCAGCTCTGTGCAACTGGCTCATTGAGACCCGATCGGTGGCAGTCCATCTCCTCGCAGCCCCTTGTCAGTGACAGCCCTCAGGTGCCTAAGCATGCCAGGCTTGATACGAGTCAAACCCTGCTGCAAACAGAGATTAACCTGCAAAATCGCGCAGGGCTCTCTTTCAGAGTATTCTAGCCAGGCACAAGGAAACTACAGGCTCCACCAGACTTAGTAAACTTTCTTTAGCTTCTCTGTGTCCCACACCTCATTTGCATTCACTTTAGAAGCTGAATAAAAATAACCAACGACCCGGGCAGCCTGGCTACTGTGCAGGAACCACACGAGGAAAAAAGATTTCTAAATAGTCTTTGTATAACTCAGTAGTTTGTCAGAAAACACTGGAATGGCTTTCAGAAAGCTGCATAGCCATGTAGAAGATGAAATATTAATAGATTTAATATTAAAATATTTGATTAAATTAATATTAATTCACCATTAAATTTTAAAGAGTTTCATATTTCATAAGAAAATCACAGTGAAACTACCAATAGGGATTTAATGCACGAAACCCATTATACAAGATCATTAAGCAATGCCTCGAAAAGCAATCTGAAAAGTTTTCAGCAATAAAGATGAATTAAGTGAATTCTGCTTACCAACTGCATTGTTTGTGCAAGTTCTCGCTGGAAAGGAGATTTGCCCTCACTCACAAGCCTTTCACATATATTACCTAGAACATTAATACGTTAGTCATCTTCAGTTCTTCAGTATACACATAGAGTCCTACCTTTTCTCTTTTTTTTCTTTCCCTTTATATATGCTTTGCGGTATCAAAACTGCTCCTCAAGTTTGGGTTAGTTTCCTTTTGCCAAAAAAAAAAACCCAAAAACCCCAAACCAAACCACAAAAACAAACACCAACAAAGGAGAGTAAACCCTCCGAATTCTTTCTAAGATTGTTGGATAAAGCGCTCTCAGAGAAGCTGACTTACTGACAGCTGAAGACAAAAGCTTTGATTGCACTCAATTATCTTCTGACAAAGCAATGGGGAGAATGGCAGGTTTTTTTTCAAGTGGGTCTACTCAATTTTTGCTACTATTTCCAAGCCAGGAACTTAACTTCTTGAGGATCCAATTTTCCTTTCCGTAAGTACACCTGTACTTCTATCAATGTTATTTTTAAGAGTTCATTTTTATAACATCAGATTCATTTAAAGCATAACCAATAGATTTTCTTCAGTTATTCCATCTCCTTTCTACGTTGGTGTAAGACGCTTCTCTCTTTTTGTCCTTTCTCGGGTATTCCTAGTGCCCAACAAGCCACAGTCAGAACATTAGGGTCAGTTCACTGCAGATGCGAGCTACCAGTCTCTACAGTTACAATTGCAGAATACCTTTCGCTGAAGTACAGCGTACCCAGACTTGAATTAATTTTTCCATAACATTAAAATCTTGTTTGTATAACCCACAACACTGGACTAAAATGATGCGTGGGGTTTCATAATTAGATAAAGCCATTGTTTAGAGTCAGGCAGTGCCCGTTTACAGTTCAGTAAACAACTTGTCACACTTGCTTGGTCAGAGCAGACCTGGATGTCGATGGAAACAGTTAGCACTGAGGTAGCAAAATAAATTGGTCTCCTGAGTAAATAAATTGAGCAGCAATGTGAATATGCCTCATCAGTAAAGACTGTAATTTATAAAGGCTTTGTAAATACTGGTTTATACACACTGACATTTCAGGAAATGCTTTACTGTCTCTTACGTTTAAGAAACCAAAAAGTTTAACAATGGTCTTTGGTCGATAAGTTTTATACATATTAGTGCAGACAACACAAAACGATGCCAGCACTTACAGCAAAACAGTATTTTGAATATTTTTCCTCAATAAATAAGCACAAATAATTATAGCAGATTATGGTGTGTTTACATTTCCCATGCTGGTTTTGCCATTTGAAAGTACCCAAGAGAATGGGGCAGAAGCATACTGAACGCTAACATGCTTCCAGCCAAAACGTAGTGCAGTTTCTCAGCTCTACCAGCACCATCAGTGTGCATCCACCAGCGAAACCTAGCGCGTGTGTACACAACGCTGCGGAAACAGAACACAAATTTTAACTTTTGAGTGTGATGCTGCTTTATCCTTAACTCCTCAAATGTTTAAATTTATTTGGAAAGTTGTTTGTGAATAATCTCAAAAGCCATTAGTCTCGTGCAAGACTATACGTATTCCTATAGTCAGTGCTTCTTACTTTTTACTTGAGTGGAACTAGCTAGCTAAATGCTAAGACTACAAATGCTGCTGAACAGTTTGCAGGCTTAAAGCTGTTCAAAGGAAATTTCAGGCTTGATGAACATCTACAGTCTTTTAAGAAAAACTGAAGTGGTAAAAAAAAATTCTGAATTTCAAGAAATTGATATCCATGTGCGTGCATATATAGATATACAAATACGCACAGCCCCCATAAACTGCAGCTGCTCAGAAATCATGAAAATCCAAGTACAAAGGTTGCTATTAATACTGCACCCATTTGCAAAAATCATCATTATTTCCAGCCTGTGTCTAGACTGATGAAAAATTGATGGATTGCATTTTCTAGAACACTTCCCAAACCAAAGGACATCAACAATGTTATTATTTCCATGGAAATAGTTTGCTTAGCCCTAAATTAAATTTCCATTTTAGCACATTAATCCATGTACATCTATAAAAAGAGGGGGTGGACGGGTGGAGAACAATAACATTAGTAAAATTATACATAATTCTGGAAAGAATTAGAGAAACACAGTCTGTCTTGCTAGTTCCTTTATTGTTCATAATATGTCTCCCTTTGACATTTCTAAAAAGGAAGAAAAAAAAAAATCTATTAGGTTTCAAGTCCAAAGCAATTAATCATGTGAAAACTATTGAACTATTTTAAAAGTTGCCTCTTCAAAATGCGTAACATGTTTGTTCCTAAAATATCATTATTTTATTTTGACGCTATTTATAAATGACTTATTGAACCGAAATGCCTTTTACTTTCAACTCTCAGTGTATATTCTAATGCTTCTGAACTCAGTACACATTACTACCCCACCATCATATTTTTCTCTCCTTCCCAATAGAAATTTAAATCGCTCCCTTTTGTACAAACTGTGATACTTCTAATCACCAGCCCAGAGAAACACCAAGGCAGTTTGCTCCTGTTTCTTCAGAGTTAAGTCTAACATTCTCTATTTTTCCCCCAAAATCTCAAATTACTGGACTTTTATTCAGCCCGTTCTGCGGTCAAACATCAAGTTCATTTTACTCGAGAACAGCTAGCTCTATTTTTCTTCCCAAAGTGAATCTCAGAAACCAACTCAGGTCCAACTAATTACAAGCAGGTTTATGAGAACAGAATAGATACGGGTAATTTCAATAGAAATCTCCGCAGGAAGGGAAGAACTGCACATTACCGTGGAATACAAACGACAAGATCATTACAAGCTCCCTGTGCCTCCCTTAGCACCTCGGTACTGTTCTCCCTCAATTTCTGTGTCCTTTTTAAATTCAAAGACAAATGTCATAGTTTCAGTTCCTCTCTCACTTTCCGCCCCTACTATGTTAGAAAATTAATTCTTTACTATATCTGAAGCTTCGCTTTAATGACCCTGTCACATACTGCCCAAGACAACTTTGATCGGCTCATCTGTATTTTTTCACGGCTCTTGATCTGACACGATCATTTCGGGGCAACTTGACTTTACCTGCTCAGAGACAAATTTCTATTAAATTGTTGCTCTTCTTTTCCATGTAAATGCCTAATAAATTATCTTTACAACAAAATTCTTAGATCATCTCTCTAGCTGCCATCCCACTTTGTTGTATTGGAACACAACTAGAAATTCCCTATACCAAAATTACGTGAAGTTTGAAAATTCAGGGCAAAGTTACAAGTCACTTTTCTAGGCATAGCCCCCTCCAGGAGGGAGCCAAATTACAGTTCAGGTGGCAGAGGAAGAGGAAAAAGCACAAGGTCAATCATCAGGGAAATTTGTGAGCACCTCCTCTTCTGAAAATGTGGTCTTCTATTTATGTGCATAACCGAGACTTTGACACCCAGTCATAGATATAGTTTTAGTATGATTGTTTCAGTGAGTCAATAAAAAAACCCAACAATGACATTGTTGCGACAACAATAAAATTGTAATTTAACTCTATAAAACTCAGAGACATCCTCAGCCTAAAATCACCAAATACCATAGTCAAATAAAGATATGAAGAACAATTCAAGCTAGAAGAGCTCAAGTAAAGGTCAATTACTTTGTTGCTCTTTTTCCAAGTTGGACAATAAAGCCACGCAGCTGCTTAATTTCTTTTCCAATTCTTTTAATCGCTTTACAGTAGAGGATCTGCCACGAAGTGACCTCATTCCCAGTTTTAAGTTCTTACCTATGGGAGATAAATAATATCATATCACCAAAAAAACCCGCCACCTTCGTCCAAATGAATACCACCCCTCTTTGTCTTCCTTCAACCATTCCACCCTCTCTAGCTTAGGAAAGCAAAAATCAGACTTTTGTCTTTATTTAGCATCCCCTGAAAGGCCTAGCTTTCTCACAGTTGAAAGCCATTTTAAACTGAAATAACATTGTTAGAATCACAGTACAACTGAAATAATGTGCAAATTGTAACAAAAGGCGGTATCGTAATGCGTGAATATGGAAGTCCTAAACCATGTGGCACTGACCATGTTAATCCTGGAATCTCCTCCCCCAGGTGAAAGCGTGCCTTTGCAAACTTCATGTTCCCTTCATGTAGCTTTATTTTAACAGAGCAAATAAAGGAAATCTCTTTTTCTTCTTGATTTGGGCTGGTTTTCCTTCAGGTAGACGAACACTGAAATAGAGAGAAATTGTCAATGTCATACACTGCCTGAATGAAGTCACTATGCCTCTTATCACAGAACAGAACCAAGAAATACATCAATAAATAAAGATGTATTATTCTAGACTGTCATTTTGGTTATTAGGCTAATGTATTCCAGAAGCAAGGGAGGAAGAATTGAGTGCTTTTCCAGTAAGTATGTGGTTCTGCAGGTTTTAACAGAAATATCGTAGCAGAGCTCCAATTTGCAGGAGCCTGCAGCAAGGTTGCATTCACAATAAGGTCAGTAAAAAATGGCAAACACATTAGCAAGTAAGCTACTCCCATAAGCGTATAACACTTTTTCCATCAATATTTTGTGGGAATTTAAACCACAATGATTTTATTATTTTATAAATCTAGGTTAGCATGTGTATAATGACATGTCAGTTCATGCACAGTGTCAATATAAAATGCCAGTTTTGAATTCAACCAGGCATGTTATTAAAATGAAAAGTTCTGACTGACATTTCCAAGGAACATTAGTTCTTCCATAAGTAACTCAGACCTCAGAGTAACCCATAAACAGAATGAAGTGTGTCCATTTCAGTGTCCAGCAGTCCTCCTACTCGGGGTAGGAAGCAGGAAGCCATTTCCCTGTAGACCAAGGGTTTAGCCTAATACCATTCTGCCCTTTTCAACGTAGGGGTACGCAACATCACAGAGGTGTTGACCGTCACCAGGGGAAAGGTCCAGCAACACTTTTGGCTGTGAAGCACAACGCAGCCAATTACAGCTGTAGAGTAACAGCTTGTCCAAGCCAGCCTAAGTAGCATAAAGCTTTAGCAACATGTGGAAGAGTAGCCTGTAAATGATCTGATCATTTTACTGCTATTTTTTATCTGCTTTGTAAGCTAGTGGTTGAATCTTGGTCTTACTGAAGTCAACCGGACTTCAATGGACTGAATATTTCCCACTGCAGCGACCTTTCTTGAAACTGTATTCAGTAGAAATGTTTTTAGCTGTAGAAAAGATGCATTGTAGCATCCTCTAGTCAGTACACAATACAACAAATCATACTTCACTCAATTTCCTGTAATTAAAAAGAAGGGGAGATGCTACTTTGAATAGCTGAATCGTTTAATGCAGTGAGACAGCATTCCCTTTCACGCTGAACAAGCACTGCCTGGCTAAAGGAACGGAAAACAGACCGTTACCTGCTGCAACCATGACAATTGCCAAGTTGAGAACGAGAGGTCAAAGCAAGCAGAAGTGGTTAAAGGGCTGTGGAGGCATGGCTGGGCTCCACCGAGTTCCTAAGGACTAACTCTGAGCCAGCTCAAGGCTTTTCAGCAGGGAAGGGAAAATCTGATCTTGCTGGGGCTGCGGCATATGTGGTGAGCGGCAGGAAGGAGCAACAGAGGATTATAAGAGGTCAGGTATGAGTGCAGCTGAAAGGAGTTTAGGAAATCTTGGAGGCTGAGTGGGGAAGGGATGACAGGTACTAGATTTTCAGGGAAAGGGGTTGGATGGGAGCTAAGAGGGGCCAGTGTGGTTCCAAAGACCATGATCAAGGCTCTTGTTCCAGGTGTCCTCTTAAGCAATAATTAATTAAATAATTGATAATTTATTTACCAAATGATTAATTTGATATTGGCTTAAAAATAATTAAATTGATAAGTAATCATTTAAAATATTTCTTAATTTTTTTTATTATGATTAAATATGTTTGGCTAGCTTTTGCCTAAAGCAATCACCAGATGTTTCCAGTTCCTTCTCTGGGCATTTATAAACATATGAAAGCAAGATCTTCTGGCATGATCAAGAAAATACTTGTCTTCCGTACACATACCTTTCCCAAATGTAAACAGGCTTGAAATCCAGCCATCGCCTGCATACTTCTTGCAGAGCTGAAGAGACATTTACATAACAAAGTATTGACACAAGTACTTGAACCAATCCATCAAGAACTGTCAAAACAAGGCAGTGGTTAGTAATGCTACCGTCTACTTTAAGCAACTAATATTATGAGCAGCAGAGTGCTCCATCAATTTCAGCTTTCAGGGAGAGTTTAGGGCAATGCTAAGTAGAAGAAGGTGCAGAATACATGTCTGAAGTTTACAAGAAACGTGACTATTACTAGCTGTGACAAGGAGAAAAGCAAACACCGTCATTTAACAGAGTGGGAAAGTAGCCTTTTTGGTGGCACTTCTCTGGTTCTTTAGCCAGAACAAGTGGCAACACAACTGGAGGGTGGTGTGCCCCGAAGCACAGATGTTCTTAATCAAAGAGGAAGGTAACCAGCTGCCCACCCCTGAACATGCTTTCCACCATTGACCAACGGTACTTCCACTTTTTACAGAGCGAGGCAGGTATTTTTCAGCCAGCTCCCATTTCACGCAATCACATCAGTCATGCCTGCATTTACTGAACCTCTTCCACTCAAAGTGCAGCTACCCATTTTGGGGCATAGGGCTTTTCTTCCTCATAACTGGGCTGTTACCGTTATACATAGGACTTCAGAAATCAGATTTCTATTTCGAAATTCCTACAGAGGCTGCCTCCCCACCTCACCATCAATTTGTCTTGCCCTCGGACCTGCATCCCGCTTCTCACCCATGCTGGGATATACGTGCTGATCCAGGTCTGCAGCAGCAAGGATGGGGCTTCCCTGGAGCTACGCTATAGATCACCTTTAGCAATGACCGTCTAGTTAAAAAAAGGTTACAGCACTACAGTAAAGAGTTCTGGTTTACATAGGAAGCTATTTCTCAATGCTCTTGTCACACCTAGGTCTCAGTTTCCATTTTTTGATCTTGTCTCCATTCATTAAACTTCTAGGAATTCTAACACTTTATGTGGAGCGTGGCTCCATCCTGTCACAGGACAGAGCAGCACAAACCCCTTTAGCTCCTCTACAGTCCAACTTGAGACACTGCAAGGGTAGAGGGAGAGAGATATAGATAGATAGATTTTTTTTTTTTCTTTTTTACAAGCTTATAATTAGCTATTGCAAACAAATAATAAGTGATTAAACAGATGGTTTGTTCTGGGGTGTGTAGATTTTTCGGTTTTGCTTTTGATGAAGAGGACTACCTTCACCAGCAAACAAATAATTACCCATTTAAAATCTAAGATGTAGATGTAAAAACTTTAAGTCGCTCTTACTGCAGTTGGAAATTACTGATCAGTAGTGTTGATTACCACTGCAGTTTTTCAAAAAGCTTTAAGATTAAGAGACATTCACTGCTCTTCTTCTGTCAGGTGCCTCAAAAGGAAACGATGAGAAGAGACACACAATGAAAAACAGCAGGTAATACCATATGAGACTCCTTATTAAAAACATAAAGTGCCTTTCACTCTTGCTTTTATTAAGTCTACTTTTCAAGCCAAATGAAAGTTAGGTGAGCAGATTATAATACAAGTCACGTCTAACTATTTCATTATCCGCGTCCTGCAGCACGATAGCCCACAGAATACCTTTTGAAAGCTCCAGAGTGACGGCAGCAGGTTGAATATAATGAACAGTGTTACAAATGGGGACACGAGACGACAGGTCTGGTGAAGGAGGAGTCTCCTGGAAACTGTACGGCTGTAATTACTGAGTGCTGGTGCTGTCTCAGTTGGCTTCGAACAAAGGTAACCGCCTTCAGCAAAGTTATATTTCCTCAGCCAACTAAAAATGAAACCAGTCAGAGACACAAATATTTATGATACACAATACATAACCAAAGTCATTGTCTCCTTTTATTACCTTATTTTCGTTGTAGCTTTGAAGTCTCCCAGATCAACAGCACAAGAGAATTAAACAGTAAAGCACTGAATTATTTTTAAATTA
Organism: Scopus umbretta; assembly: GCA_013400535.1. Taxonomy (NCBI): domain Eukaryota; kingdom Metazoa; phylum Chordata; class Aves; order Pelecaniformes; family Scopidae; genus Scopus; species Scopus umbretta. Next base: position 30,140 of record VZTL01046761.1, read on the forward strand.
GACTTCCAAAAGTAGAAACGTTGAAGTCATATTTATAGGCCAATAAAATGCTCTTATTTTGGGCACTTTGCTTGCATCTCGCAATTGTTTCTCAATAATTCATTCAGTTTGTTGATCAAGAATCCATCAAGCCGAAGTCAGCGAGAGATGAGACCCCTGCCTCCTTGCACGGGAGCTCCCCTCAACAAACACGGAGCAGGAATAGTTTTGGCGATAGAGGGAGCGCTGGGTGCAGACCACGTGGTGCTGTGGGAGACAGCAAGGCTGAGAAGAAAGCTGAGGCTAATCCACGTTTTCTCGCCTGTGACCTGCTAAATCGCAGAAATGGGCTCACTTGGACTTGTGTTAGCCATGCAGCAAAAAATCATAGGGAACAGCAAACATGTCATAACTAGATAAAAAGACAGCAAGGCGAGGAAGAATATTATCTCTGCTAAAGTCACTCCTCTGTTAGTATCTGCACGCCCCAACTCCTGCTTCCTTTTCTCTTACCTCTTTTTCCTGGAGAAATCGTGAATTCTGAAGATGCATTTCCTAACATTAGCGACAACCATTAGGTTGTACAAGAGAGAAGATGGCTAGAGCTATTAGATCATTATTCCTCATCTCAATACCATACTCTTTCATGATCAATTATTTAAGGAAAAAAAACCACAAAGCAAAAATAGAATAGGTTCACAGAGGTGCAACAAAAAGTACGACAAGTTTGGAAAAACCTCTTTATAATGAGCAATTAAAAAGGAGGGAAAAGTTAACTAGTGAAGAGATGAATAAAAGATGACACAATATGACATAAAATATAATGAATGGAATGAGAGAGGTCAGCCAGGTGCACCTGTGCAGCTGTCTTTTCAACCTTTTCGAAGATTTTGTATCACGCAGGGCTCCCAATGATATAAGGCAGTAACATATTTCCAAGTGGACAAAGTGACATATAAAATGAGCCTGCAGAAGATACCGCAGCAGCATTTAGGTTGTATCTGGCAAATCCAGAATTTCATTTTATTTGCTGATTACCAGTTGCGGTTTACCTTTCACTGCGGAGGAGCAGAGAGTCATCCACAGCACAGTTCTTGATCAGCTCTCAGGCAGCAGTGGTTCTGTCGCCGTCACGGTACAAAGGCATCAGGAGATGGTATATGAAAATTACCCTGCTGAGGTGAAGCAGCAAAGAATGAAACACGAGTTGTTTTACATGCACACAGTGAGAAACAGAAGCCATTTTGCCACTGTCATCGCAACAGAAAAGCTGGAAGAAATGCACCAAAATAGGGACTTGCAAGAAGGTAAAAACAGAGTAGGGCTCGTAATCTCAATCACATTTCCACAAACCTGCAGGTCCCCCATTCCCATTTAAGCTTTGTGAATGAGAAATTCATTTGATAAAGGGGTTTTCTATCCTTTATTGCTCTGTTCTCCCTGAAGAGATGTAACCAAAGCTGCGAGGCAAGCATGCCTGTCAGATCAAGCAGCAAACCTGGGGAGAGTCTAGGACTATTTTGGGACCAAAGTGATAGAACTGCTGAGTCCTTTTCTAACAGAGTGGCTGCTGCAGAGTCCTTCTTGGGAGACCCCAAAGGGGGAATAGCGGATACTAGATCCTGAGTACGCGCGAGATAAGGAGCCAACCTGAACAGCTACGCGTTTCAAACTGAAACCAGGACCATATCTGGCCAGATACCGATGAGGTGACACGTCAGAAGCCAAACATGTAAGCGAGGGTCAGGTTTATAGGAACAAGTGTGTCACCTAACCGTGGAATTATCCTAACTACAGACTACACAAGACAAAAGTTGGTGGATCTCACGCTGTGTGTGTGGCTGCTGGATTGTAAGCAGCCATTGTACGCAGCCCTGCATGTGAAAAAGCCTCCTATGCAACCAGTATATCCTTTCCCAAGAAGCACCCCCTTTCACTCCACCTACCACGCAAGCAAAGCACTACGGGACAGAAAAATAAAACCTTGAAATAAAGCAAAGAAAACAGTGACTGTTAGGAAAACTTAACACAAATACATAAAAGCAGAGAAAAGCAAGTCTAACTTGTCAGTACGTATTCTCTACTTCTTCCCCAGAGGCTCACATCTTACCGTTACTCTAACTACTGCGCCCTAAAGGCCTCTGCACCGCGACCACAATTCTGCCTTTTTTAACAGATGCTTGCCCTCCATCACAACTATTACCACATTACATCCTCCCACTGCTACCTCAAACACTTTCTATTCATAGTATTGAGAACGGGCCATTTCACAAGGAGGGCACAAGCCATGCTCAGTCTGGAACACGCAAATTAACTGTACTGTAAACTATGTTTGTACCATTAGTACTACTAGCGCTACATTTTCCGCTGAAGTTTTTGGTACTGCCAGTAGCCTAAGATGCTGAAAACCAAAGCTGATCGAGATCTGGAATTCCAGTTTCCTTCTCCTCCTGTATAAGCTGTCAGCGTCCTGCCGGTCACAAAAGGTAAATACACCTGACACATCAACCCATGAATTTTTTAGGGTTTTTTAAGCTCCCGAACGCTCCATCTTAGCTAGTCGGCATAGCGCATTAGGAACCACTGAGACACACTTCACTATTTGACATGAAAAGCAGCACATGCCCCGAGTCGCGCGGTGCACTGGAATGGAGACCTGTGGAGCTGCTACCCAGCCCAGGCACCCTTTCAGCAAAGACCACCTTACTGCCAGCTGCGCTGCTTGCCAGACGTGATTTACCCCAAACCTCAATGTACTGGGCGGGTAGGATGGGCAGGGACTGCCTGGGTGTGCTGGTTTTGGCTGGGATAGAATTCATTTTCTTCATAGTAGCTTGTACCTGGCTGTGTTTTGGATTTGTGCAGGAAACTGTTGATAATGCAGGGATGTGTTCGTTCCTGCTGAGCAGCACTTACACAGTCAAAGCCCTTTCTGCTCCTCACCTCACCAGCGAGTAGCTGGGGGTGCACAAGGAGCTGGGAGGGGACACGGCCGGGACAGCTGACCCCAAATGACCCAAGGGATGTCCCATTCCGTACGGCGTCATGCTCAGCATATAAAGCTGGGGGAAGAAGGAAGGGGAGATGTCCAGCGTGATGGCATTTGTCTTCTCAAGTCACCGTTCCGCGTGATGGACCCCTGCTGTCCTGGAGATGGCTGAACTCCTGCCTGCCCATGGGAGGTAGCGAGTGAATTCCTTGCTTTGCTTTGCTTGCACACGCAGCTTTTGCTTTCCCTATTAAACTGTCTTTATCTCAACCCACGAGGTTTCTCCCCTTTCCTCTCCAATTCTCTCCCATCCCACCAGCAGGGGGGCAAGAGAGCAGCTGTGTGGGGCTTAGTCACTGGCTGGGGTTAAACCACGATGCTGGGTCACCGAGTCTACTCTCCTGTCATCAGGCAGCCATGCCATGGACACCTTTTTCTACAGCCTACCAACCTCTCAAACTACATCTTAAAACTAGTTGAGGATGGGTTGAGGAGGTAGATGAAGGCAAGGTAAGATACTGCTATTAGACTGAAATAATTGCATCTACAACTGAGAAATGCTTTTAACCTATGCTATTAACAGGACATCTACATTTGCTTTTAAAAAAAAAAAAAAAGTCTTTCTGCAGAGGCTGTTCAGCCCAACTACAGATAAGCTGTAAGGTGTAGTACCAGCTTCACTGCAAACACAGAAACACCAGCTGATTTCAATCACTGACTCCTAGATAAAATATTCAAATAAGTGAAGTGACAAAGAGGATTGAAAATATTTTGCATTCTGATAACAGTGTGTGTCATGCATGGTTACTGAGAGCATTATTAACACACACGCCCCCCCCAAGTGATGAAGATTTGAAGGTTTGTTATATATGATATGAGAGTTTGTAAATTTTTTCATAAAATAAAGCCATTAAAGGCATTTGCTACATATTCTTGCTGACTATAACATTTTAAATGACTGCCTTATGTGGAGGGTGAAGGGTTTCTGCCAAATTGATACCTAATTGTATCTCATCAAATACAACAAAACCATCTATCAGTGAAATGATGTCTGCTACCATGCGATTTTCAATACACAAGCCATTTGACATCAGACTTACAGAAAAAAAATTATGGAAAGCAAGAACTCAGGTTCCTGGTTTGGGGCTTCTGGATTGTCCTACATGTAAGAAAGCACTGAAAGAACTGTACAAATAAGGAAATCTCAGCCTGCAACATGTTTTTTAGTCAAGTTGAAAGCCTTCACAATTACGTTCATCACAAAAGAAGGAACAGAGTTCAGAGGCACTGCCTAAACACCTTAAACAATTCCTGCACTGTACTACTAGTGGTAAATATCCACTGGCTGACATTTAAGAGCCCTGGATGACCAAGAGAGATCGTTCTTAAAATAATGTCTCCAAATTCACTCGGATACAAGTTTACATCTCTATCTTTCTGATCAAAAACTTAGGATGCAATTGGGAATATGCGGCACAGTAGATTTGTCCTACAAAAACACATAGCAGGAAAGCACTTGCAATCATATTTTGAGCAGAGATTTTTGAAAGAGAAAAAACAAAGATCAAAATATAGACAATAATTGCTAATGCCAGTCCATGCAGACAGCATTATCTTTTATCTGCAGACTGCCTGTAATGCTCACAGTAATGACTTGGTAGGCAAGGCAACAAGCAATATCCTTTCCAACTTGGTTCTTAGTTAAAGAGTATCCCTTCCTATATGCTACATCACTTATATTGTTCATACTTCTGTCGATATCAAGCGTATTATGCTGCCAAGCGTGCTAAAGAATTCAGCATCTGTTACGTATCTTTTCCCTATTTAGGGTAAACAGTATGTATTTATCAGGAACCCCGTCTCTGTTGATTAACCACCCTGTTTCTCCCTCCCTTCCCCATTTGCAATTCTCTTCCATAAAATTTCTGCCTGGACTAAATCTCTGCCTGCACACACACCATATGGCACAACGATATAAATGAGATGAGACTAAGTTAATTGGTCATATTAGACCCCATGAAACAGATTTTAAGTTCAGTTGGGAGCGTTTTTGCACCTATGCAGAACACAGCGGTGTTGCCCGAGCCGTGGAGCAACAGGCTCTTGCACATGTAAGTTATTTGTGCACAGAAGAGAGGAGTTCTTCCTTCATGAGTTTGCCCATCCAACCTGCCAGTTCCCTACCTAAACCGGAGATGAAAGAGAACGGCAGGCTTTACTTACGTGTTTGTTTTATGAAAATATATTTGCATCACTGGAGCATGCACACCTAAGAACAGACACAGCCATACCTAGAGCTCAAAAGATATATGAAGGCCTTTCCCAAGCAAAGCAACCTAAGTCTTGAAAGGCCAGCAGTCGCATTGCAGTAACTTTACTTGCAGAGATATTAGAACCAGACCGAGAAAGACTGCAAACAAGTGCCTTTCTCTGCTTTTCCTGCTGGTTTTTTTGAACCACTTGAGTATCTTGGGATGGAGGGATACACACAAGTCCCACGAGCATCACTCATGTAGTTTTCCTGTCTGTTATGTCTGCCCCGCTGCCCAAATTCAGTTGAGCATTGCCTGTAATGAAATCTGAGGAAAGAGAAATCTGTCAGTCTAATACAGCTTCCAAATCACAGCAGTGCTAACAAGGCACTTTAGAAGAGAAGATTTTATAGCTATTCAAAGCAAAGAGCAAATATGAAGTACTTTTCTAGACAAAGAAAAAAAAAAGTCATAACAAGAATCCTAATGATACAGTACTAAATAAGAGAAATACAATACTGCTCTTGAGCATGGACATAAATCAGATGCTGGTGTGCTCCCTGCTGCTTATGTGTGGTGTTGCTCATCACTACCATAATTTATACTTGAAAAAAAAAAAAAATTCCCTTAAAAAAAAAAATGAGGGTATAAGTGATTTCAGTGCAAACTCAGAAAGTTGAATGATGCTAATCACAAACAAAATATTTTCCACTGAGGTCACTGAGCAACTGGGAATTCTCAGAGAACACAACCAAATCCACTATATGGGAAAACATAAATTCCATGATTTGTTAGCTTCTGGTAATTCATACAGTAGGCACATAAGTTTTCAATTTCTGTTTATAGAATACAAAGTATATCAGTTGTACAGGAAGACGTTCTCGATTTTTTTTTTTTTTTTAAATGAAACTTCACATGACCTGTCACTATTTCTTTTTGCATGTTTTTTTAATTCTCAAAACATAAAGACTTCCAGATGGAACCGTCTTCACTTTCCCAAATATTTCTAGAGTCCTTTGTACTAAGCTTCACCAAGTAGTTCATCCTCAATATTTTTTGCCTTTCCTCCCACCTCGCCACTGGAAGAGGAACCACAAGAGATATGGGTTGCAACTCCAAGCAGAAGTCAGCTCCACACCAGCGAGTCACCTGCCCCGGGCAAGCACAAACTGCTCGTGGCTCCATGGGCTGGCTCCAGCCCCTGGAAGGGCTGGGGTCTCCCAAGACACAGCCTGAGAGCCACGGGTCTCCCCAGGAACAGTCCTCCCCAGACAGATTGGGGCATCTGTCCCCTTTACAAGGCAAACAAGCTTTTCACTGTGGGTTTTCCTACGTGAAGCGGGTCATTACGAAGCAGAGAGCATCCATGTGTGCTCCAGAGAAATGTGGTTTGCTGTCAGCTCAGGTTTCTTAGGCTCATAGCATCATTAAGGGTGGAAAAGCCCTCTGAGATCATCTGGTCCAACCGCCAACCCAGAACCCCATGCCTACTAAACCTTGTCCTGGAGTGTCACATCCACATGTTTTTTGAACCCCTCCAGGGATGGGGACTCCACCACCTCCCTGGGCAGACTGCTCCAATGCCTCACCGCTCTTTCAGGAAAGAATTTTTTCCTAATATCCAATCTAAACCTCCCCTGGTGCAACTTGAGGCGTCCTTTCTTGGCAAGAAAGGTTAAGACTCTCCAAAACCAAAAAACCCAAACAAGTAACACAAGACTGCTGGCAATCCTGCTGTAACTGGAAGGGGAGGCAAAATTCAAAATTTTGAATGTGTCGAGTCATTACCAAGAGAAAGATTTTGGGATAAATTGCTGCCTGAACAGGCAAGCTCGGGACTGCAAGGTAGGTTAGCGTCTCCTTACCGGGTATGAGGAGAGAGGCTGCACATGCGCCCTGAGTAAACACAGAGCATCGCATCAAACACTCCACCTGACTCCACCAGCCATTTTTCCGCCTAATGGGAATAACCTGGAGGACCCCAACTACTGCCTAACAGCTTGGATCAAAGGGGACAAAGAAATATTTGCTGTACTCCAGCTGACTTGGAGTCTGCACTACAACAAAGATAAAAGAATATTTTGTTTTCCTCATTATATGAAGCTTTTTCAACAAAATAATTAACAGAAAGCTTCACTGGATAGGAACTTTTAAAGCATGCGTTGAAATCCAACTCTTTCACCGAAAATGAATTTGAAAGGCCATGTAGGAATATGGAAGGGGGGGGGAAGATGCGAGGCTTTTTATAGAACTTTATTTTTTTTTATATTTTCTACCCTCTTAAAAGCATAACCATCAAAGCAAATAAAAGTTTAATAAGAAAAAAAAAAAACATTTTAAATGAAAAACCGTGATTAACTTATTAAGACCCATTAAGTGTATAATTACAAGGATTCTATTACATTAAGATACCAATTTCTTTAAAGCCAGAAATAATACCTGCTGAAACTTTAATTATTTAAATGAGAAGAGAAAAAGGCATGTTATCTTCTCTGACAAAGATTAAAATCAATTTAATTGCTTCTCTGCTGCATTGACATGATTCTTGCTGTGAGTCAAGCAACCAAAAAGGGAAATTAATACTGCAGCTGTTAATCAAGTGATATTTGTGTGCTCCATCTTATTATAGCAGGAGAAATAATAACTGCTACTTCGGAGAGTTTGTCCACACTATATTTCAGAGAATTTTTTTTTTTTTTTTTTGCTTCAAAGAACACCTTTTCTTAATTTGAGTTGCAGGCATCTCCAGGTGACATGCAGCCTGAGAAAATTGCATGTTCTATTGTTTGATCCCCTCGTAAAAATTGTTCTGCCAAGAGTAAGGTTTGTTTCAAATTAAATTCACCCTTTGGTATCCAACTTGCTAGTATGAAATTACGAAGTCACACCAAAAAGAGATAAAAATACAGCTGGAGGAGGGGGTTGCCTATGAATCATAACATATTTTCAGAGAAGAAAGCAGGTCAAAAAATCAACAATTTCAGTAAAATTAGAACATGCATTTGAAAACATGTAACAGCTGAGCACGCAGCACAATCCATGGTTTCTATCTGCTGATTTAAAAATGTTTATCCTTGCAGTGCCTTTGTTAAACCTCTGCACCAAGTGAATATTCAGCAACATCTACAGTCGACAAATTAATGTATCTGATTGTAAGAAAAATGGTATTGTGAAATATTTATGAGTTCTGAAATACAAACCCGTGTGGTGCCTCATCATCTCTTATCAGCCCTTGTTAACTTTACAGATGATGAGAAGCACCAGAATAACTGAGGTTGTCAAAACTAATAGATCTCAGAGGCTCGGCACCGGCACAGTTCAGTTCCATCTACAGTCCATTTTTGAGGAGTTTTAACTCCTTCACTCCTCTTCCTTGAGCAGGAATCCATTCCACTACCTGGGCTGTTATTTACTGTTTGCAGCACCAGGTGGCCCAGGCTCTGCCCTAGATATTTCAGGACGCACAGGCGGCACTTTTGGGGAAGAACTTGTGTTAATAAAGCAACAGGCAAATACCAAGTAGCTCGATTTTTCTAAATGGAAACTCCAGGATCCAGGAAGAGCAAAATAAAGGGGCTTTCTTGGGACAACGTGTGTGTATTTGCTAACAGGGCTAGAATCGTTTGTAACACTATTTGTGCGCTTAATGCACTGACAAGCGTAAATGACTAGGTACAGAGTTAAATGAGCATTTTTAAACTGCAAAACTGGTTTGAGTTGGGTTTATTTCAAAGAATCAGTGAACTCAAGGAGTCAAATCTCTTTTCCTTCCAAGTTATTGAAGCAGTTTTATTTTTATCTAGTGCTTTAAACTGGGTACCTGGTCACTTCACAGACCCTCCTGCCGCTGACTGTGCTGCTGTCCAGACCACCGGCGCATCCTCAGTTTGGCCAAGAGTGGCTGTGACAGAAGCCAAAGGCTGTTTTTTGAGAAAGCAAAGCTTCAGTGGGTTTTTGACCTCAGACTGCAGCAACCAGCCTGGGTTTGTGTTGTGACAGACTCCCAGAGCTCAGATGTTCTTTACACTGGAAGCCAGGGGGCCCTATTTAGAAGGGATTTTTAGCTCCATTTTAAGATATTGCACATAAGCAATTGGAAGCAGACCTAGTCCTGAGCCTGTCTTTTGGTTGACTGGGGACAAAAACAAGCTACTGCCTCTAAGACGGCTCAGTTAACCAGCCATCATTACCATCTCTACGTTTATCTTCCCCTTCCAGCGTGCACCAGCACTCCCCCGCATCGCTCTGGGATAACCTTGGGAAAAACGCCCCGGCGAAACCCACAGGCAGAGAATTTCACCAAGTAAATACAACACTTTCACTTCGCCCGTGTGTGTTCTGCCACCCCCAGGATGGAGGCCAGGCAGGACCCGAGCCGGAGAGAAACTGGAAACATTTTGGACACAACGGCAGGGAGGAAGGAAAAACAACAGACAAGTCACCAAGACTGCACGTGAACGCAGCAGCATTTCATGGCACGTTGGCTTACTTTCTCATAAAAATACATACATCTAGTACACGGGAAACAGAACTTGCAAGTCTCCCGGAGGCCTTGCAAGTCACACAGCTCCCCAAGGAGCTGTGGGGAGCAGAGGACTGGCAGACCAAGGTGCGCAAGGCCACCCACACTTTGGGTGACGCACCGATGGCTGCAGGAGATGCTGCAACCCAGGCGACAGGCCTGGCATGCTCTGGAGCAGCAAAGCAGGGCCTTGGAGAAAAGGTCAAGAAATTTGAGCTACTGTTCAGCAAGGGAGCAAAGCCAAGGAATCCAACAGCAGCCTCTGAGCAGCAAAGAGGATTTTCCTGGCCTGTTTTGTAACCCAATGAGCAGGGCACCACCTGCAGTAGACCAGCCTCAGAAGGGGAGGTTAGTGCCACCGAGAAGGCCAGAACACGAGCAAGAGTCACCATAACTGTGCAGAGGAAACTAAACATGTCATGGAGGCAAGATGGGACTAACAGCAAGCTTTCAACGTGTCTGGCAACCACAGGCAGTTTCTGCACGTGTGCATGCACACACCCGCAGGCTCAGAAGGAAGCCTCGGCTGTACGCCGGTGCTACCAGGGGCTCGAAACAAGCCACAGCATCGGAGTAAATCGTTTCACTCAACTGACATGGCAAACAAATATAACCAGTAACAACCACATCCTTTGGGGCATGGAGCAGGGGAGGGGGGGGAAGCCATAGAGGGTTAGAGAAAGAGACTGATAGAATAAATCTGATTTTATTTTCCACAAAGCTTGACACAGCAAGCTTCACTTCCTTTGATACCTTTCAGAGGGTTTTTGTCACCAAGAGACAGTCTGTCCATTTTCTAGGAGAAAGTGGGATTAACTTCAGCAGTTGCTTCTCATGAGAGTCCTAAATGTCATCCTACATATCTCTAGGAACGAACAGAAGTGTTCCATCTTGTTCAACAAGGAAAATGTTATATTCCCTCCCTTCTTTCCCTCACATCTTGTCCATCCTACTGCTAGCCGTATGATGCCACAGGAGTAAAAGAATTCTAGGCATACGTCATGAAAGCCACATGTGTTTGGCAGCAACTTTTTTCTGTCTACATGGTTACACCTCAGTCAGTCAGGCTACCATTGTCATTGATATCGATCAGTATGCGAGGGTTTTATGGCCAACCACTTTGCTAGACTGAGCAACTGACTAGGAATATGAGAAAAAAGAAGGGGGAAAAAAAAAAAAAAACAAACAAAACAGAGAAAGCCAGCCAAGAGCCACAAAATAATTTTAGGTAATTCAGTAATACCTTTTGTCCTGAAACATTAAAGTGAAGTGCCCAGAGTTGTTGGGTACACGCAGTTCAGCACTTCCCAGGCAGTCAGGTGCTCACCTTTGGAAGAGCTGGATTGCCAGAACTGCGTACCACCCTCCCTGAGGCACCGGGGCTCAGCTCTGCAGAAGCAGAGGAGGGAGGCAAAAGTGGAGGATCCTTACAGGGCAGGGAAAGCTGGTAGGAGAGGGAGAGCAGGATAAAAGGCTCCTGGCTCTAGGGTACCCATCTGAATCCATCGCTACAGAATAGCATCCAAGAACCTTGCGTGCACCTTCCGCAGTTTCAGCACAAAATGGGCTTGAAACCCTGATTCAGTTCACAGCACTGCCCTCCCAAAAAGCTGTCCACATGGACCCTAGAGAGCAATGCATTTGGAGTAACTGAGCTTCCCTCCACCAGCTGTAACACCAGCTCACAACCAAGAGACACAACCTGAGCAGGACTGAATGACGCTGTGGCCCAGCCAACATCACCCATAAGTCAGAGATCCCTTGAAAATGCTAAGCATAGTGCTTCGCACTGCTTAGGTCCAATGCAGATGCAAATGTATCAAAAGGTCTGGAGAAAGAGAGGCGAGAAAAATATTTCTGGAATTTCAAGGGATGGCAGTACTCCTCTTTTGTGGGAACCTGCCAAACAAAACCAGGTTTTGTTATAGATTTCAAATAAAAGAAAGCACAAAGTTGATTCAGGCCATTCTTCTGGACATAAAAGTGTTTTCAACATGTATTTTGATACATTATGGTGGAAACTCTTCCAACAGCCATCTTTCTCTTCCAAGTATTTCACTTTCACAAATGGCAGATGAACATAGCTTGCTGTTACTAACTATAAGCCTTAAATCCTTCCACTCCTCTCAGCAGCAACACTGATTCCAATTGGATTTTTGTACTTCTTTCCTCTCTTTGTAGAGATGGAGACAAATGTTGTCTAACTGCTCAGCGTGGTGCCAAGCTGAACCTTTGTTACGCTTGCAATACTCCATAGCCAAGATCCCTCTCCTGCTGGAAGTTGTGGTGTTTGCAGCCAGGGCAGGGAGACATTAGAAAGAGAAGTAAAAGCTGATTTGATTTCTCTCATGAGCATAGTTTCACTGAAGGAAAATGGGTTGGAACCCAAGCTCAACAATAACTATTTTTCTTGAGCCAGGCAGATCTGATGAAGGTTTCTTCGTGTTCTTCCCTGACCGTGTATTAGTTCCAACACAGAAAGCATTATTAGAGGGCACGTCCACCTGCTGGTATGGAGAGGACCTGAACTGTGACGGCAAGTGTGTGAGAGAACTCCCGCTTGCCTTGTTCTGCTGTGCTGAGAATGGAGTCGCGTTTCTCTAAAACACTGCACAGAACACCAATGTGAAACAGTCACTTTTTCTGGACATTACCAGCCAGAACAAAAATAGAGATAAGGCATATTTTACAACCAATATTTTGGCCTCAACAGTCTTTTTCTCAGCCAACAGCATAAAATTAGAAATAGCGTGTTCAAAAAAAGTCTCTGGTCCCAGACTGCCTGCCAGGAAGCAAAAGGACATTAGAAGCTTATCAGGTTTCTAGCATCTGAAGTTTACTTAAGTCATGCATTCTCCCTTCTTTCCTCATGGCTTCTTTCAACTTTGATAATTTCCAACCAGACTAGCAGAAACAGGAAGGAGGGAGGGAGCGAAAGCTGTCCCCCACATCTTTCAACATCAGTATTTTCTATATTCTGACAGTCCCGGACCATAACTACCAGCTTAGCATACATCATTCTTGATGAATGGTCATCATCAGGGACACAGGAAAAACACAGAGGGAAAGATATGAAGACTAGTGGTACAACTTAGAGATCTGGGAGCTGGGAAGCCCCACGCTTCAGTTGCCTAACAGGATTCTGCACTAGTGGTTCTACAAGGATGCTTGCCATGATTAATTCATGCTTTACTGCTGTATCACTGACATCTACAGCAAGTTACCCTCTCTGCCTCAGTTTTAACTTCTGCAAATTATAGATTATAGTTACCTACAAATGATGGGCTAGGGAATAGTTAATATTTTAAAGGGACCTAAGGCTTGAAAAATGAACAGAATTTCCACCAACTGTTGAGGGAAAAAGTGTTTTGTATGAAACCCATGGATGTATATTTCAACACTGTATGGAAAGAATGCACCCTGGTTTGTACACGAGACATGCTGGGGGCAGGGGGAAGGAAGAAAGAAGAGAAACAGAAGCTTTTAAAGGTAGATAGCAATTGTGAAAAAGCATACACAAGCTCATAAATCCACAGCATTTGTAGGGCTCTGAAAAGTACAACTATAATATTATTCTAGCTCCTGACAACCCTTAGATATGGCTCTGCAAACAGGTTCCACCTGGGAGGTTAAGTGTGGATTTACAGCACATTTACTACTCTACAGTATCTACCCACATGTATGCTTTTACCATCCAGTAAATGCAAGGCAGCTTATATTACATTCATTGTCCAGTCCATGGAAATTTAACTATATCTGAATCTCAGAACACTATCATTAAAAACACATGCATCTGAGGTGATAACAACAGAAGGTCCTGTATGGCACCAGCAAACAAAACCTGAAATTAAATGCAATACAACATAATGTAAGTCAACGAAAGATGATATGAAAATGGCCTTACTGCAGGTCTACGCGTTGAACAGACATTTAAATCTTATTATGCCTGATTATATTGCACTATTTGGGCACATTTGTAGATAGCTATAAAGAAACGTTATGCCTAGTGCTGCTAATTCCCCACATGTAGCAGATGGTTTCACCGTAGTGAAAATGTGTGTTCCAAAGTCAGACCCTACATTGGGAAGGTAATGATGGAAACCGTGGCACCCTGTTTCAAAGATACAGAGCTCAGAGGCTTAAAAACAGAACAAAACAACAAGTCAAATGCAGTACGAGCAGAGAATACAGCACTAATTTACTGGAACTTTTGCAACAAGTAGGGGAGCCAGAAGCAAGATGCTGATGCTTCCTTTACCTTTGCCATGTAGGAGAGCAGCTGCACAGAGCACGGCTAAGGCGTGGGGATCCAAACCACTAAAAGTTATTTTATGTGCCTGGGGTATCAGAAAAGCAGAACTGCCAGCTCCAGTCCTGAAGAAAAGCCCAGCAAGCATGAAAAGCAGCAATGCCACCTCAGCAATCCGACGAAGGAAATAAATACCTTTCTAAACACCTCCAGGCAGCCCAACCACATCAAGAACTGGCTCCACTAGACCCCACTGCAGAAACACTTGATCTTGGAAGAGACAGTGCAAGCTTATTTCTCCAGAAATTTCTGGAGATGGAAAGAATTTGCCTGCTTTTTGTGTTAGAAAATACAGAGGGTAAATATACGCACTGAAGGCAAGATTAGAGCATCCCTGTCACTAACTCCCTGCAAGCACGAGCTTGTTTTACTTGATGCAGACTTGCATTTTGGCTCACGAGCATCCTTGTGAGTCTGTCCCACCCTCCCCTGGATGCAGCCCTGCCTTGGGGCCTGCCAGCAATCAGCAGAGGCAGCTGCCGCTTGCAGAGCACGAGCTGGGGAGCAAAGAAAGATGTTTTAGTACCCCGTTATGCTGTAACCCTTTAGGTAGAGAAATGGGCTTGGCAAGCTTCTCACCAGTTCCTGTGAATTTATGCTCTTTGAGACCAGCATGAGCGAGGACAGCCAGGCCCAGCCTTTTATGTTTGATATCCAAAGTTCAAAAGGAATTAAATGAACTTGAGGTTTTGGAGGGAGGAGGGGCTTTTCCCCACAGGTGTCTTCAAAGAGACTGGCAAAAGACAGCATTGTTTATTCCACCCCTGACTCCTGGTCTGGAGGAAGCCCTCTCATACAGAATCATCCCTGTACCATCCCGGCAGGGAGCAGGTCCGTACGGAGGCTGGGTCTGGTTTCCAAAGCGTGGCTAAGCCGAAGGAAGAGCCAGGACTTCCCCGTGCAGAGACAGGTTGCAAGTGCTCAGCACCGTCCGTGAGCTCTGCATGCAGTACCCTGTGCCAGCTACCCCACAGAGCCAGCAACAGGTCAAACAGGGCTGGTTTGGGGTTTTTGTTTTTGCATCCCATATCAGCGCCTTCAGTTTCCCACAGCCCATGGCAATAGTGCCTTTCTTCCCCAGACCAGAAACCACACTGAAGACATGTCAAAGCTTTTCTGGAAAAAGAGATTTCATGGAAAATACCACATTCCCCAAGAAAGTTTTGGTTTCAACAAATTGCCACTTTCTGACTTTTTTTTTTTTTTGTCAAATTTCCAACCAGTTCTGTGAACATAATACTAAGACTGCTGTACAAAAATAAACATTTACAGAGAGCTAGATAACATAAATTTGGAAAAGTGTTAATTACAGCTAACCACATAAAGCATATATCTGTAACTAATGTATATTAAAAATACAGTGAAACACAGCAGTTTGTTTTCCATCACTACAGCTCTGTAACAGCTCGTGCAAAATGAGATGCGAGAGGGCAACATCTTGAGACAGCACATTAGTATTTATTCTGGTCACTTTCCTGGTGTCCTGTGGATGTCACGTGTATTGAAGACAAAACATCACTGCTTTTCATGAACCCTTGACATGTAAAATGGAAGTATCAACTCTGCCTCCTTTATGAAGGGCAGCAAATCCTGAATCTAAAGGCATTTCCTCTTAGAGCTGCCGTGGCTCAACAGCGAGCAAGCCTGAAGAGTCTTTGGTAGCAACTTGCGACAGGATTCGATTATACATGCAGCATCTACCATCTTGGAAATGTTGCTTAGTGTCTACAGAGCCTACTGCTGGTAGTTCACCAGATGTTACGGAAACAGTCCTCCAGAGTTAAGAGAGGAAAATGAGTATATAATACAAATAGAGTGGTTAGTATCAGCTTCAAAGTGAAGGACGTGGCATGTCATTCACAGAAATGGGCCAAACAACCTTTTCCTGTCAGTGTCATTCATTGCTGGGCAGTAGCCAAACTCCTCATACGGATAGGGAAAAGATGATGAAGTGTCTACACTCTAATCTGGAGTCTGTTCCCAAAAGCGGAGTGGCCTGTGGCACCATTAGCTTTGCCACATCCAGGGAGCAGGTCTGTCTGGAGCCAGCCACCACAAGCCAATGCAAGCACATGCCTGGCTACTTCATTACAGATTCCCCTGGCCAGGCTAAGCACAGCCCGGGCAAAGACGTATTTTTTACACTGGTGACCAAAAGTATTGGATCCACTCACAGGAGCACAGCTGCCAGCAGGAACCCAGCCCAGGACTTGCAGTTACAGCAGCACAAGTTACTACCACCAAAATAAAAACCCAAGAACAATAACAACAACCATCACCACCACCCTACCAAAGAAAAACACACCCACCAAAAAAAAAACAAAAAAACAAACAAAAAACCCCAACCAACCAACAACAACAAAAACACACAAAGCCCACAGATATGCCTGATTTAGTTCCCAGCAAAACAGAAATCACTACACCAAAAACCTCAGGTGAATAACAGTAGAATAAAGACCCTAAAGCCACAGACATTCTGGTCACATTTGCGCTAACCTGAGCACCTCATTGGTATCCTCCAAGGTAGAGTTTGCCCTTTCCCCGTCAAATGCTTAGTTAAAATTTAGAAGCAATCAATAAGCCTTCCAGAGCAGATACCATTTTCCGCAGGTGTCGTTTCCTAAATCATTTGTGTACTACACTAGGGTTTTCTCTTCCCCCTGCCCAGAGGCTAAGCCCTCATTATGCTAAAAGGAATTAAGAAAAGCTGAAAGTGTTCAGAACATGGGGTGGGTCGCTTCTATCATAACAATGACTTTCATGTATTTAGGTTTTACAAAGCCAGTTATATATCTAGAACAGATAGACATACAAAAAGTCAAATGCAATAAAGTGAATTTGACATTCCTAACTAATGGCTACTGAATTTCTTTGATAATACTACACACAAAAGTTGAAAATAGCAGTAGAAAAATATTTGTTCCTGTACAAAAAATTAAAACTTAATATTGCAGGAGAAAACCTCATTGAAGTTTTATCACATTTTGCCCTTGCTGAATAGTCTTGGCTTCAGCAGCTGCTACATGAAATGTAACTGTCACTACAGTGAATAAATAAGTAAGTAGTGCTATAATGCAGCTGCCCCCAATAACAGCATTAGTATAAAGCCTTTAGTGGTAACCACAGACCAAACCAGAAATGCATTCCGACTTTAAAAAGATGTGCTTCCATGTCATTTTACATCTCAGTCCGTAGGCTATAAAAGCTTATGTACCGAAGCTTATCATTGATTTCTCTTCCTCCTCCTCCTCCAGAGAAGATGGAAAAGAGCAGGTACCTTGCCCACTGCTGATTTTGGCTTCCTCCCTATAAGACCCTTCTGACAAAAACCAAAAGGTGTTCAGGACCTCTCCACCTCCAGCATACTTCTCCAGCACTAGAGAGTTCCCCTCGTCCCTGCCCACGGCCAGCGCTACCGCAAACTCTCGTTCCCCTTCCACGTGTTGTAACGCAACTCCCACCCACCCACTGCACGCAAACCACGGGCGCTGGGACAATGCCTGTGGGAAAAGGGACAAAATAAGATCAATTCCTTCTTCTATGCCGGTCTGCAGATTTCATCAGAATACTGATTTCAGGGGGGGAAAAAAACCCATCCTGTTCATTTTACTAGGAAACTTCAAGAGCGGCAGACCTACACAGATGGACAACAGTGTAACAAACGGAGATTTGGCAGTATGAAATAACACCAGTTTCTGGCAAACCATTTTTATTACAGCTTTAAGTTGAATAGCTTGTACTTATTTTCATTTTTAATTCTCCTGTAGAATCTCAGTTAAATACAATCTTACTTAAACACAATCACAACTCTTCAAGCCAAGTGATTTCCTTAGTAGACAAGCTCTTTTCATAGAAATGAAAGACAATTCTTTTCTAAGGTCACCCTCGGTGAGCTTGCCCAGATAGAGATGAAAACATTAACAAGGATCCGCTCTGCATTCTAGAGAAAAATAATATTTAAAAGAAAGAAAAAAAAATCAGACAAGCAAGAGCCAGGTGGGAAGTCTTGCTATCTACCCATTCAGCACTTCTGAAAACAAATCAATTTAGTCATCTGCAAGCTTAGCCATAAGCTCCCTGCAGGAATTATAGCTCATGCATACACAAGCCCCAAAGAGTTTTGTTCAAAGTTTAATCATATGGCAGAAAAATATCACCAGTTTTACTGTATATGCTAGCTCAAGTTATGAGATAACATCACATTTTTGAAAAGGTGAAAGAATCGAGTAGCATTGGCAAGGTGACAGAAATCATTTAAAATGTTCAATTCAAGAGTTACTCAAGATATTCACGCAAAGAGGAAAGAGATCTATGGCAGTTATGAGGGGAGGTGTGCGAGTGCACAGAAGTTTAAGTGTTAAAGATCAGAGTGGGACTACAGTATCAAATACTAAATTCAAATGAACTCATTAGGATCTCCTCCTTTTCCCACTGCAAGGATGTTGACCTGAAAGTCTAGAATAAAGAAGTACCTGTGTTTTCTGAAAGGAACTGTTTCACCTTATTGGGGGGGGGGGGTGTT
>VZTL01046761.1:48872-59634 GCA_013400535.1 Scopus umbretta
TTTTTTTTGGTTTTTTTGACATTGCTGGCTTCTGTCCCTCCCTCTCACGTTATGATTTCACTTTTATGCAGGAGTGTGATGAGCACATCTAGCGCATCTTTTAAAGTACTTGATTTGCTTGTAACCTCATACTACTTCTGTTTCAGCATTTCTTCTGTCTTACTTTGCAGCCTACAAAGATGATGAGAAAAACTAGAGAGACACAGTCAGCTACCTCAGAAGCTTTAGAATGTACAGAAACTGTTCATCTGTCTCAAAAAGCATCTTTTTCCTCTGCAACTGTGTTTCAATTTCACCTATCCCTGGTGAGCCTTGTTCTTTTTTTGAAGAACAGTTGTTAATTAAAAGTGTAGAATAAGCTGCTGAGTACATCCCTGTGTGATCGTTTGATCGCACAGCCCTGCAGAGAAGGACTTTGGGATACTGGGGGATGAAAAACTGGACATGAGCCGGCAATGTCCGCTCGCAGCCCAAAAGGCCAACCCTATCCTGGGCTGCATCACCAGCAGGTCAAGGGTGAGGGTTCTGCCCCTCTGCTCTGGTGAGACCCCACCTGGAGCACTACATCCAGCTCTGGGGTCCTCAGCACAAGAAGGACATGGAACTGTTGGAGAGGGTCCAGAAGAGGGCCACAAAAGTGATCTGTGGACTGGAGCACCTCTGCTCTGAGGACAGGCTGAGAGAGGTGGGGTTGTTCAGGCTGGAGCAGAGAAGGCTGCAGGGAGACCTTATTGCGGCCTTTCAGTACTGAAAGGGGGCCTACAGGAAAGATGGGGACCATCCTTTTAGCAGGGCCTGTTGTGACAGGACAAGGAGTAATGGTTTTAAACTAAAGGAGGGTAGATTTAGACTGGATACAAGGAAGACATTTTTTACAATGAGGGTGGTGAAACACTGGAATGGGTTGCCCAGAGAGGTAGTGGAGGCCCCATCCCTGGAAACATTCAAGGTCAGGTCGGACGAGGCCCTGAGCAACCTGATCTAATGAAAGATGTCCCCACTCACTGCAGGGAGTTTGGGCTAGATGACCTCTAAAGGTCCCTTCCAACCCAAAACATTTGATAATTTGGGCTCAAGCTAGGCAAGTCAGCAAATGGTTTATACACAGCAGCTCTTGACTAGCAAGGTGTTCAAAACTACCTGAGACTTCAGGAGCCAGCTCTCTTAAAAGATGGTCCATCATCACGCAGTGATGCTCCGGTAGCTCTTCAGAAAGATAAACACAAACCACACATGTTTCCCAAAAAGCCTACCCCCAGGTGAAGTCAGGAAACAGAATGGAAGGAAATAACAACAGGGTATCACTGCTGAATGGCATTTTCCTCCTCAGCCGACTGATATTCAAGAGAGAAACTTTGTGCTGCGTGTCACTAAAGGACTTTGCAGTGCTACAAGAGGCGTTAACGCTATCAAAGCTTTCCCATCACATACACTTATTATTATTTGAGGGGGTTGGTCTCTTCTGCCAAGCAACCAGTGATAGGACAAGGGGTAATGGCCTCAAGTTGCGCCAGGGGAGGGTTAGATTAGATATTAGGAAAAATTCCTTTACTGAAAGAGCGGTGAGGCATTGGCACAGGCTGCCCAGGGAGGTGGTGGAGTCCCCATCCCTGGAGGGGTTCAAAAAACATGTAGATGTGGCACTTTGGGACATGGTTTAGTAGGCATGCTGTTTTGGGTTGATGGTTGGGCTAGATGATCTCAGAGGTCTTTTCCAACCTTAACAATTCTATGATGCTATTCCCTACCCATGAGTGATTATGTAGGGCAGTATCTCTGAAACATCTGCTTAAATTATTATGGGGGCTGTGTGATTACATCCAAATAAAACGGAATTCCTGGTGCATTACTTAGAGTTTTAAGGAGAAAATTGATAATCCTAAACATTCATTGCTATTCAGAAAAGCCACAGATCAGGTTCTGAACTGGTATGGGGCCATGGTTTATCTCCAAGATGTTTCCTTAAGAGAGACCAGCATGCACCAGAAAAGCAGCCCAAACCAACATAAATAAATGCAATAATTAACCAGGGATGAATCTGCATCCTTGGTAGCACATAGAGCTGACTGGTAACCAAAGCCTCTCGCTAGAATTTGCAAGACAGAGAGCAGTATTGATTTTCCCGCTATATATTTGTTTGCTATGCAAGGCCCACCAGAAAAACAGACCCTCTGGGCAGACTAGGAGATCATACAGGCAACAAAGCACAAACCCACGTATGCTGCATGCTTAAAGCAGAAATATATAATTAATTATTTTAATTCAGCAGCTACCACCTACCCAGAGCACTGAATGCGGCCAGCGGAAGAAACAGCTCAGCACGCAGAAGGTGCTTCTCCAGCCCAGGTGCTGAGCCCTGGCACAGCTCTCAACACACACTCTTGTTAACCTTGGGAGCTTTTAGAGGTACAACAAGACCTCCAACTCAAAGTTATCTTCTGGATTTTAAGTGTCCTTTTTAAGGAATGAAGGTGCTGGGCTTTCTCTTCAATTAAATGACTCTGTGAACATTTCCAATTAAAAGAAACTTGCACAACGGGGAAAAAAAAAAGCAAAAAAAAAAAAACCACCAACAAAAAACACTCCACACCCCCACAAAAAAAAAAAAAANAACCCCCCAAAAAAAAACCCCCCCCCCCCCCCAAAAAAAAAAAAAAAAAAAACCAAAAAAACCCACACAACACAAGAGCAATAGATCACATGAGAGAGGGAGAGACAGACAAACACAGCAATTTTTCCACTTCAGCACACTCTGGAAATGGCTGAATTATATTCAAACTTTTTTGAAGTGAACAAAATGTCCAGCTCAAGCCAGACACCAGGTTGTAAATTTCAGACTCAAAAGTTAAAAGACAGATAACGTCATAAGAAAGGAAAGGCATGATGCAAGTTAGAATTTTGCCCTTTACACCTACGTAATGCAATTTGCACATTTTCTATCATCGTACGATACACTTGCAGTAGCAGGCACCCATGCCACAGGTGGATCTTGGACTGAGACTTGAATCCATAACTATACAAAACACTTCCCCTCCTCTCTGTTTATCTTTAAAGATTATAGTATCACAGCTGAAGACAGAGGAAAGCCAGCACCTACCAGCCCACCACCGTTAAGCACCATTGAGGAAAACCTGACCTAGATGAAGAATGCTGCATTTCCACCACGTTTTCCTTCCCTCTTAGCCATTTTTCCCTCCTCGAACTCTGCTTCATTGGTTGAAAAGCAACAATACCTCAACTAGTGCTTAATTTGAATTTTAAACCCATTATGTTTTCAGTTTGTCCTCTCCAAAATGGGTCTTAAATCAGAAAATCAGAGGAAAGCAAAAGCAAATCATTACCACATGACCCTGCCTGGTAAGCAACCCAATGGTACGCAGAAGGTACTTAGCCAGCTCTGCTGTTAGAAGGCTGAAGGAGGAAGATTAAAAGCTCCAAATATCAGGGAAAAGCCGATCTCTTACATCCATTTTTAAGCAAGCAGCCTGATTTTCCAGAACAGCTGAGCTTGCAGCTCTTATGGTTGTGAAGAGGCAGTATTATACACTCAGGCCACATGCCTAGGCGCCCAGTTCCATGCTACTATTTTTGAAAGTTGCATTATAGATCTGCTTATTTTGACTCTTTATTTGGCTTTTACCACTGTCCTCATTACCAGGTTTCAAGAACTTCCAGATGTATGTATTAACAGCACTGGCAGCTTTCCTAGAGAAAAACAAATCTCATCTTTGGGTTGTGCTTGGCAGCATCTAACTTTTACGAGCGTACATCTACACTGCCTGTCACAAAGACGGAAAGCCACCTTGGGCCCAAACTCTCCATTCCCCTAGAGAGAATTACAGATATGAAAAAAGAAAATCAAAAGGCTTTGCGATTCCTCTGTGGCACTCTGAGCCTGTAAAACTAAACCCATTTTATTTCATCATATTCAAATCCCCACAGTTCCAGTGAAATTTAATTATACCTTCACTTTGCATAATTAAACAGTCATTGCATGGCTTTCTAAAGCATATAAATGACTGATGAGTGTAGTGGTAAAACTTTCAGAAGTACTAAGTAGTTTAGGAGGCTACAGGTATGTCTAGGCAGAAGCTAACTTGCATAAAAGCAGCACTATTTTGTTTGCCCAGCGGGACCAAGTAGCTCTCCACATATGCCGTGTTTTTGCAGCCTAACTATTTCTGGTATTTTATCTACCCAACTTATAGCTAGCTCAAGTAATTGCATCATGTAGAACAGATATATCCAAAATCCTGCTGATTATCAGATGGGACTCAATATCTTAGCCACAAAGGAGCTTTCGAAAGGTTTGTACTTTGGTGAAGCGGTAGCTACAGTACCCATCGACTGAACCCTTAGTGCTGCTGGTTCATTCCAGTACATTAATTTTAATTGAGTGAGGAACAACATTTTTTTCCTCCCTCTGCACTAAAAATACTCATATTACGTGAAGCTTCCTATCTCATTTTGTGTATGCCCTGAAGGACTTCTTGGGTCAAATTCACCATGTTTTGGTAGGTTTCTTCTTCCCTGGTTTTCTATGCCATGTTCCTTGTTGTGGTACCCAAGTCAGCTGTCCTTAGTTCATTCCTCTTTGAGAAGAGGTGCTAATGAGCTGTGGTATCTCTGACAGCAGAGAATGAAAGCTTTTTCTAACTTTTTTCCTTCTGGAAAACTGGTATTTTCTAAGCAGCTAGAATAGGATTCAAACATATCATTTGAAGTAGTAGCTCTCATTTTGTTTTCTCTCCCCTTCCCTTGTCTTTTCAAAGAGATTGCCTTTGCCGATAGAGGCATTTCTGAAGCTAAAAGGATGCATCTTACAGAACCCTTTCTTTACACAGCAGCATAGGCAATAGGGGCTTTCCAGTCAACAGGTTGAGCACAGAAAGTAATTAACAGTAGCCTGCTTTGAGAAAGTATATTATGTTTCATGTGCTAGGTGAAGAGTATTGGTTTTCACCATTCTTCACTTTTCTTCTTAGAAATTCTACAGAAACCCTTCACCATGCCCACAGAGTGCTACCACTTTATACATAAAATTACTCAGAGTAAGTGACCAAGGATAACACAAGTTGGTTTGATTATAGCAAACATTTTGCTTTCCTTTTTAATTCAGTCTTGTTTTAAGAAGTCAGTAGGTCAGAACGTAAGATAGCGTTTCTATGCACGATGCATAACCTATGAAGGTACCTTGTAAGAAAACCTGAAAAAACATTAGCTGGGACTCCTGGCTGAAACAAATATATCATGCTATACTTCAACTAGTGAAACAGGGGGTTTAACTTGTTTTATGGGTTTGTATTCAAGTACAATCCTAATGCAGAATGGTAAAGACCGAAACAAAAAACACAAGGGTGGAATAATATATACATACCAAGATGTGAAAGTATAAATAATCTAAGTGTATGGCATATATGTGAAACAATAATATATGTGAATATGTGAAACTATATATAAACTTATATGTGGCAAAAGCCAAGTAAGAGCAGCATTCCATTTTAGTCTCCAGTCATAAGATGGATAGTCTTCTCATATTTTTTAGAAAGGTTAGAATAGTCCTTTTTCTTGACAGACTATTACCACACTCCCTAGACGAAACATTTTTTACTCCACTTCTATTACTCAGTTTCTAAAAACGCACCTTAGCCTGGCTCAGTCGCTGGCGACTGTGCAGAGCACACAGACCTGATTACAGCAATGCTGTGATTTAGCATTTCCAGAGATCCACATGTAGCTGATAGATGGGCACAGGGAAAGGCCACCTAAAGTTTATAGCGCACACATGGACGGAATAACAATACAGGAGAGATCTTGATTGAGGAAAAACAACCTTGAAAGTCCACCAGATTGCATAAGCTAAAAATGAAATAAGGCTAATGAAAGACTCGTGGAGAAGCAACAGTAAAAAAGTTTTGTACAGGGAGGAACGGAGAGCAGAAGCAGCACATTATGAAAAATTGAAAGTCAGACCATCAGGCCTGGACCACAGCACAGTAACAGAGATCACTTCTGTTCTGTCCCTGGGCCTGGCCACGTTTTGGTAAGGGGATGCCAGAAGCCAACACAGACAGAAGCAGAAATTGCTGGGATAGAGTTGTCCAACAGACAGCCAACATACACAAACATAAAACTGAATTAAGAAAAATAAACAACCTACTTTTTCCTTAGGAGACCCAGCCCGAGGAGCTGCAGCACTAGGAACACCCCATGACCTTTGCAGACCCACTCAGCTGAGAGATCCCTAAATTGCTCTTCTGTCACCTGGAGCCAATAGCACCTTCAGCTGGGACTGGTGCCCCGAGCACACAGCTGCAGTGCTTTAACAGGATTGCCACCTCCACCTGCTGGCTGCCACCCCTCTGCAAGGGAATCAGAGGAAAGTTCCTATGCCAGCATCTTAGCTGCCCCACCTCAAACCCACCTTTGAAGGCAAATCTGCCTTTGACATCAATTTGAGCTACACCAGACCTCACTGGACTGGCTGAGGCACAAGTGTACTTTTTCCTTCTGTGCAGGGAGCAAACCACCAGAGACACGAACGTCTTTGCTGCTGGAAAACTTGCCGCCACCGAAGTGTCAGAAGTGTTATGTGCATGAAAACAGAGCAAGTGTCCTGAGTAGGAGAGCCAAGGACCAGGCTTCTTCTCACCCTCCTGCTTTACATTATGTCCTCCACAAGGGCAATATTCCACCAGGCGTGGGGAGGTGATTGCCATCCATGCCCAGTGAATGACGTCCTACTTGCATTTGCTAACTTGTCTATACCATAGGCAATATTGTAAACTACGGAAGCATTTGCCATGGAGCTTCCTTTTACTCGAGCATGATGCCAGTTTGGCCAGGTGGAAAAAGAAAATGGTGGGGGGAAACTCAGTTACCTGCTCTAGCACTTTAAGACTAACCCTTGGAAACAAAGCTGTAGCATCACTGCAGGTGTCACCACTATAAAACCAGCAATGAACACAAGGGATTTGAAAAACAGTCCTCACTTACAAATGCACATTGATTTTCAATAAAGCCATTTGCACATTTTTTGCTTGGACGCCAGGTTGACTGTCACCACTGATTTACAGACAAGATATCTCTATATAATACTATTACTACTATTATTTTGCAAGCGTAAAGTATTTTTTTAAGCATTTTTACTTCCAACAGTGAGGAAAATAATGTGAAAACAAAAAAAGAAGAGAAGAATGCCATTTGATTTTCTTTTCTTTCCTGGTAGAATTGCCTGGAAAGCTGAAAGAACACATAACCTTACCGGATAAAGAGGCATTTGTTTTGAAACAGCAACACAGATCATATTGGCTTTTCACCAGCAATGCTGCTAACAG
Source organism: Scopus umbretta (assembly GCA_013400535.1). NCBI lineage: Eukaryota > Metazoa > Chordata > Aves > Pelecaniformes > Scopidae > Scopus > Scopus umbretta. The sequence continues at coordinate 56,210 of VZTL01046761.1, forward strand.
ACCGAACACAGGAAATTAAGAATGGACAGCTCTGAGAAAGCTTTTCATGATTCACATTCTAGGTGAGTGGCAATTTTTTTTCTTCCTCTCTCAGCACCTTTCCACTACAAAACATCCACGTACTAGAAGGCTGTCATGCAAGAGCAAGAGGTCATGTGAAGAAATTAAAGTAATACAACTGGCTGATATAGGTCAACCTGGTGATAGCAGACCTTCTGATTCAGGACTGCCTTAATTCAGCTAACAAGTAGGATAGACCCTGAAAGAGCAATCAGAGTAAAAATGTACAAATAGAAGCAGGGCAAGGAAGTAAAGAGCACCTGGTTGGTGATGCTGGATGCTTCACACACCCTCCCTTGGAAATACAAAAGGAGGAAACCTTAGAACAAACCCCTTGTCTATTTTTCATCCACATATAGTACCTATGGGATCTGATTTCACTTTCCAAATAGATGTAACTACAGCTGCTTCACTTGCAAGATGTCTCCTAACGCCGTTGATGAATAGCCCTACATTTATCACCCAGGGACAATGATCAGAAGGGAGCCAGCCTTGCCCTCCAGATTTCAGTAACAGTGCCTGAAACCATAAAATGCCACAGACAACCACAGTCTCACCTGGGAGGAACGATGCCGTTGTTATGACTCCTAAATAGTTTTCAGACCCTGTCAAAAGAAAAAAAAAAAAGAAAAAAAAAAAACAAACCCAAAAACCAAGAGCATGCAATTGGAATGGTTAACAACAACAGAGGGGGCTCTTTGCCAGGAGCCCTGCGGTGAGGGCTGCGAGCCTGCCTGGCCTGCTTTAGGGCCAGGAATCTGGTACGCTCACCAATTCTACGTTTGACCCATTAGTATCAATATTTAATATTAAATATTTAGCGTCAATATTGAACAGGGGTAAATGAGACGACCCACATAATTATAGACTTCTCAGCCTGATGTGAAACCAGGGGAAAATAATGAAGTGGCTGATACAGGCTGCGGCTAAAAAAAGTGATTAAAGGTGGTGTGACATCAGACAACATGGTTTCATGGAAAAAATAGATCTTTTCAAGCAGTCGTTACCTTTCTTAAGAAAAAAAACAAGTTTTCATCGAGAAGGGTAATATACTTGGCCTTCTGTGGGGTATTTGACATGGTAGTCCTGATAAAGGAGATCAAATGATACAAGATCAACGCGGTAAATAATGTATTAAAAACAGGCTGTCAGGTTTCAGCTTAGTAATTTGAGGTAACTAATTGTAGGTGAAAATTCATCACAAAGCAGGAGTACTTGTAGGGAGGACCCCAAGAATTTGCCTCTTGGACCGATGTCACTAGCATTTCTCCTAGGGACATGAAAGAAAATAGAGACTCCCCACTGAAGAAGGCTGTAGAGCAGAAGATTAGGGAGGTGGTCAGTAGCAAACCCACATCCCTCATACAGAGCACTGAAGAAGTCACATGCATTTCACGACAGCCAAATGTTCATGTCAAACACCACAGAGAGTCTAAAAAAGAAGAGTGAAAGTCAAAGTTGAAAAATTAATTTAAAAAAAATATATATATTTAAACCCCATTTCTCCAGGCATGGGTTCCTGCGCTCACCCTTCTTTGTGTCGGAGCTAGTGATCGTGCAGCACAGGGCTGACAAATTGTCTTTGCAGAGTTAGTTTTCTGTTTGTAAATTTTGGAGGCTTTAAATAAAAATGTAGAAAAAAAAAATCCAGATGTTCTGTGGAGGTCCCAAGGCTCCAGCTAGCTAACTTAAGGGGAGGGGAAACAAGAGAAATTCCCCAGGAGATGCAGAGAGGATAAAAGGGAATGTTACTTGTTCCAGAAAGTGCCTCAATGATGACCCTGGATTTCTNTGTTCCAGAAAGTGCCTCAATGATGACCCTGGATTTCTCATTGTTCCCAACGCTGTGGAAAAGTCATGGATGCCGTGGATGTTCCCATGTGTTGTCTCGCCATTTTCGACGAGTGAGCTCTAAGTAAGAAAAGACAGAGAGCAGCCTGGACCCAGAAAGCATCCTTTTTCAGGACAGCACCTCAGCACATGTTTAAAGTATACTCCTGCACTTAAAGTGTAGCTAAGTATATGTTACCCGCCGCTGATTTTGTGCTTAAGAACGATGGCTTCACGTACGCGCGTAAATCAGGGTCAGAATCCTTCACTGCTTGCCTCAGCAATTACTGTCAAGTCAGGGAAGGGGAGCGTATTTTTGTGGCGTGAACATATGCCCAGAGGGAGTAGGACTGAGCCCCAAAATCATCAGATATGGTCCTGAAAGTTGCCCGAGGGTAACTTTCAAGATGCGTCAGCTTGGCCCGGATTCGAAGGAGCAACTTTGGGCAGACAGGCAGGAGTAGCCTGCCAGCCCCGAGCGCCATCCGTTATGTCCTCCCTGACACAGAAGGAAGCAGGTTAATTTTGGTTCAGACAGCCCAGCAAAATCCTACTCCCTACTCATACAAAGTGAGCCATTCTTCAAGGCTTGTTTTGAAAGGCGCTTTTTTATTTTTTTTAAATGGTTAAATAACTATTTGTTTTTGCGTTACTATCAATCATCGTGGCGAACGGCCAGTGATAACTGAAAAAATTGGATGTGTTCAGAAAGGAAGTATACCTGGCGAGTGGGATATAAACATCCTTCAAAAAAAACATCCTCTATGGAAAGCTGGTTTTTATTCTTTCCAAACACATATCCCAGGCACGCTGGCACTTTGTGAATAAACATTTTAACTGCTTTAATTAAGGCAACACAGCTAAGCCATCACATCCAGCTAAGCTAATGTCACTTCTGCTGAAGAATAATGGTAAAAGTATTATTCCCCAAAACTTGGGGAAGGGAGACTTTTGCAAACCATTTATTTTCTAGTCTGTCCATCATGACTCGTGTGTGAGACCAAGAGTGGTCTCTTCCGCACTGAAACTCACTGAGCTAGAAAATGTAAGACTAGAAATATCCAGTCATCAATCCCTGCTAGAGCATCACTTTAGAAGACACCTGATAAAAATTTTATTGGTTTTAAAAGCTGAAGTCTGATATCACCATTCTCTCCTCTCTCTCCTCCTTTTCGAGGCATACAGGAAGTTTCAATGGTTTCAGAAGGAACTGCTTCTATCACAACAGTTGAAACTCTGGCAAAAATACCTAATTACGGGGAAGGAAACGATAGTGCTGTAGGTTTTAGTGTTTGCTGACAGAGAACAATGCCTCGTGTTCTAAGAAAAACAACAATGGAAGAATAATACTCTGCATCTTGTATACAGCAATTTTTATCAAAGGATCTGAAAATATTTATGAATGTAAAGGACAAAATCCACAAGAACATGAGCAGAATTGTCCAGCGTAAGTGGAAAGACCACTGCAAAACCATCGCTGACAGGCATGAGCAGTGTGTCCTGGAGCCTTCCAAAAAAATAGAATCATAGAATCA
>VZTL01046769.1:1173-23107 GCA_013400535.1 Scopus umbretta
GACTTTGGAAGGGGAGGAATTAATATTGATGATCTGATCAAAATATTGGAAGCTGGAACTTGCATTAGTTTCTTGAAGGTGCTTTTGGGAAAGTGTTGTTTGACTCTTAGCAAACAGAGAGCTAGTCTCAGGGTCAAACTCTGCTGGTACAAATCAGCAAACTTAACTTTGGCTCTCAGTTTCATAAGGTATCCCATAGCTTAGGCCTTTCAAAGAGGATTTGATTGCGATGGATGATGCAGATATCCTTCACCTTGGCAAGTAAAGTGGTAACTCAGGGTTTTTGTCTTTTTTTAGCTGGACTCCTAGGAGAAAGAAGTTACAGAGATCCAGTGCGTAAGTAAAAGCAGAAAGATGAGAGAGAGACTGTGAATAGAACAAGCTGATGGGCACAGCATGGCATATCTTACCTGCACTTTCAGCAGACAGACTCTTGCCCAGACAACAGCCTTCTGTGGAAGCAGAGCCTTCTGTTACTCTCCATCTGCTGCAGCCTGTGGACAGCTGAGCAGGGCGGATCTAAGCATGGTGCTACAGCCACCCAGAAAAAAGGGTTCATTTAGAATGAAATGAGTCCTCTTATATTTTGACAGGGTGGGAATTTAGGATCATCTTTGCAAATGTGCCCTCATCTGCAAGTCTGCCAGCAGGAAGGAGTGACAATAGTGCACTATAAGAGAAGCAAAGCAGAACTTTCTGAGTGCTTGCAATATTCACAAGCATCAGTACCTGACTATGAGCTCAGAGGTACACTGAAGCACCTAGCTGTGATTTCAAAATAAATTAAAGAATTTTGGAAATAATGTAAAAAAAAGTGCAAAATGCTAGGGTGTCACAGGACTCCACTTCCCTGGCAGAGTTTGTAATGAACTTGATTGGATGTTTTTTTAAAAAAATATATATATTTTATGGTCCAAAACTGGCAGCTGTGTTTAAATCTCGCCAGACTATTGCATAAGAAATTATCCCTCAGTGGCTTTGCATTTGCTGAGCAAAAGGAATTGTGAGGCAGTTTAGCCAAGAGGACACTCACACCTTCTGGATTAAAAGTAGCTGAGACTCCACTGAGGGAGTACAACGAGGAAGAAGGAAAACCTGTCTGGAGGTATTTCCAGTAGGCACCAATTACCTGTCTGGCAGTGTCTCCTCTCTCTCTGGGGCACGTGGAGTCTTAATACTGCAGAATTGTTGTGACGCATGCTTCGCTTCCCAGATCTGATCCCCTTTGGTTGGAAAACCTCATTGGCAAACTGTTCACTGCTCAAGCAGGTGCTTGGTCAGGTCCCCACACAGTCTCTGTATAAGAAATCAGAAGACAAGTGTGTTCCTGGCCAAGTCCTAGCAACAGCTCTGCCACTCAGTGCCATCTGTCTGCACTGCTAGGACTTTCTCATCCCAGAGTCACCACCTTGGCATCCTCTCCACCTTCCTCTGTCTCTGCAGCAGCAGCACTTGCAGTCAAAGACTTGAACGAGCCCTTGGTTGATGCCACTATCTGTATCTATTTGACCATCACATCCCAGCTGCTGCCCACACCAGCAAAGTCACATTACACCTTCAACCTGAGAGACCTCTCCAAGGTGTTCCAGGGCATGCTCATGGCTGAGCCCAGCAAGATCAAGGTGAGTCCTCCTGTCAGTACAGCCATGCCACCCAGGGGAAGACCAGAAATGTTCCAGTTCAAGCCTCATTGACAGTCCTGCAAACAGGCAATTTCTTGTTGAAGCTGCATTTTGGTACTGTTCAATGAATGTGACCTTCCCTTTGATTGTATTGCCTACTACCAGTAGTAAACAGACTCCTCCCACCCACCACCTCAGCCTTTCCTTGGCGTCAAAGCAGGTGAGTGGCCACAGAGAGTCAGTATGACACAGCCCATCCATTCAGGACGGGATGGAGCCATAGGGGCAGAGGTGTTGTCCTGTTACCAGCTTGTAGCAATGGAGGCTTCTGTCCCTTTGGCTCTCTCGAGGACCTTGCTCTGCCTCCAGCCTAGCCAGTAGAGATTGACTTACCACAGGAAGTACTTGGCGTCCTGGTTCTGTACTACATCCACATAAAAGGATCTTTCCAAAAACATACAACTTCTGAAAACAGTAAAAATTAAATCAAACTTGGGGAAAGATAAGGACAAACAATATGAATTTTAAATCTCTCAAAGAAAGCCTAACATACGGATAAATAAAGGGAGGATTAGCTGAAACTGTAATGAGCTCTCTGCAAAGCAGCTGTTTTGACAAGAGTTGTTTTTAGGAGGAGAAGGGAATGCAGCTTCCCCCACCCAGTCCTTTCTCCACTCCAGCTGCCTTCTAGCAGGAGCGGACCTGGCCACATGCTGGGCAGGAACTAGCTTTCCTGACAGCGAGGCACTTGATACTTCTCTGCTTCTCTCACGGGGATGTTTTCCTGGGATTTCCTAACAGAACAAACTGGACCTGCTGAGACTGTGGTACCATGAGAGCTGCCGGGTCTTCTGTGATCGCCTGGTCAGCAAGGAGGACCGGACCTGGTTTGACAACCTGATGAAGAGTATGATGGAGGAGTTAGGCACCACATTTGAGGAGGTTGTCTCCTCCCAGCCAGTTCTGTTTGGGGATTTCATGGAGCCAAGTGCCAATATCAAACTGTACGAAGCAATTGACAGCCAGGAAAAGGTAAGGACCCTGGGAATCATGATGATGCAAACTATGTTCACATCTGCCAGGTCTTCTGCAAACAAAAGAAAAAGGTTAATAGTAACAATAGGGCTGCTTGAATTGAAGGTGTCTGGAACCACAAACCCTCCCAGAGCTATCCTGTGAAATCCTACCCCAGATATGGACAGTGGCTGCATTTGGTGCAATGGGAAGTTGAGGTGGAATAAGCTGTCTCTGCGCTGCCATCCTGGGGGCAGCCTGCTGTGCCAAATCTCCCAAATGAGCTGCACTTGGAACTGAAAAGTGAAATTTGCTGGAAAGAAATGACACATTACCCCCAAACAATACTAATTTTGCCATTAAAGACTTCACAATTGACCTTTACAAGTAATTAATGTTACTGCCAGATTCCCTGTTGGAGAAAATACTGTGAGTACTTTGGTAGTGATAATTAAGCAAAGGCAATGAGCAGTGTGTTTTGCACTCATTATCAGAAACAGATGATTATCCTGTCATCTCTCCTCTGTGATAGCTGTGTGACAAGGACTGGTAATTAACTGAGTTTTCTAATCTCTTTCAGAAAGTAGGTAGGCCTGTCCCCCACTGAGGTGAGCATGGCTAAGACAGCCAGACTTACTCAAGCTGCTGCACAGTCCGCCAATGTGCACAGGACTTTGGCACCTAGGCGGGGATCTCAGCACTGTGTGAATTCCAGCTGATGTTGCTTGCCCAGCTTCACAGTGAGATTGCTGAGGGGACCAAATCCCATGTGTCTTCATGGTTCATCTCCTGTTCTGGCCTGAGGGTGCTGTTGAAGAGAGTGTGATGGCTGGACTGGTAGAGGAGTATGCTGCTTTACTCATCTACAGCCAGCGAGGTTTTCTTCCAGCACCTGCCCTTTCTAGCCAGGATCCTGACCGCAGGATGCAGCAGCAAGCAGCGGTCAGCTATAGAGCAAGGAAGCTCTCCCAGAGGGAGGCCCTGGAACAGCATGGGTCAGGCAGTCATAAGCTGTTTTATTTTGAACTATGCCTTGCTGCTTCTCTAGGCAGGCAGCACCATTGGGAATAGCAGACCTTGGTCACTTGCCTGAGTTAAAGGTCACCATTCAGCAGCTGTTGCCACTACCACTAGCTAAATTCAGCCTGGTCCAATGGTAGTTCCTATAGGAACATGGAGCAAAGGGAGCCATCACTACCCCACAAGCAGCTGCTCCCAGACCCTGCTGAGCACCAGGCTCTGCCACAGTCAGAGGCCTGACTGTGCTTACACACAACCACCCACCCACAATTGCTTTTGTCTAATAGCCACCATTGCTGTTTCTGCCTGCAGCTGAAGGTTGTGATTGAGGATTACCTGGAGGAATACAATCAAATCAACACCCCAGAGCTGAAGCTTGTGCTTTTCATGGATGCGATACAGCACATCTGCCGAATCAGCCGGATCCTGCGGCAGGCTCCAGGGAATGCTCTTCTCCTGGGTGTTGGGGGAAGTGGGAGACAGTCTCTCACCAGACTGGCAACTCATATGTAAGTAATGCACTCCTGTGCACGTAATGTGGAGCAGCTCCATTGGGGCTGCCTCCAGAAAATCTCTTTTTCTACTCTTCTGCTACTGGTTACACATTTTTCTGGTTGCTGACTTTCAGATTTAACACTCAAGAGCTGGGGCTCAGTTAACATGCACATCAACACAGGAAAAGTTCTTCCTGGGAGCTGGGCAGCAGGAAGAAAAAGGCAGTAGTTACTAATGACAAGTGGTTAAGTGATATTGGCAGCCTGGCAAGTAGGACTTGTGAATCTTGGGAGCCAAGGGGCCTCAAGGGGGAAACATGAAGAGCCAGGGAACTAGGCTGGGGAAGCAAATTCTTCTAGCTCTGAATACAGGGTGTGATCCTAGAGAAATGCAGTCATGGTTCCCAGGTGCACCAGCCTCCAAGGGCAGCATCACAAAAAAATTCCCATGGAGTTACTCCCTCTGCACTCTGAGGCTCTGGGCCCAAGAAGCAGTGTGACTCTGTTAGCTCATGCAGTTGTACTTCTCCTGGTTTCTAGCTAGCTCATGTATCTTTGCTTTGAGTAAAACGTGCTCTTGGGTTGGTGGCTGAATATGCACAAGGACAGGCATGTGCTCAGAACTCATTGGAGGAAAACAACTTGTTTGACTCCTCTCCCCCTGAGTCCATGAAAAATACTCTGGATTGACAAAAGAGGAGATTTTAATTGGATGTAACTCCACAGGCTTCTCTTTCCTTTAGGGCAGGTTATGAGTGTTTCCAGATTGAACTGTCCAAAAATTATGGCATGACCGAATGGCGAGATGATGTGAGGAAGATCATGATGAAGGCAGGCCTTCAAAGTCTACCCAAGACGTTCCTGTTTGTAGACACACAGGTACAGGAATATTAGCATGGTGTACTCCATCTCAAAAGAAGTCAGAAATACATCTCTAAGCTCAACAAATCCTCCTAAACAGGATTGAGGAGGCTGATACAAACTAGGCACAACTTGTATTTCTTAAGTAGCCCATCTTCATCATCTTACAAAAAAGCCCCAGGGATATTAAAGCTGTTGCATTTGTTGTTAGAGGGACTGTAGAGCTGTGTGTGAGTGGGTTGATTGTTCTGTTGCTCAAGGAAGCTTCTTTCGGCTCCATCCAAGGGTTTGGTGGGATCAAAGATTTTAGACCCAGCTGCCTGAAGTTAAGCACTATGCTGACCACTGATACTAGAAGTCCTAAGCAACATAATTCTTTCTTTTCAAAGATACCAGTAGATTTAGGGCCTTATGCCTGCTGGTTCCACAGGATAATGTTGGCTTGTTATTGTAAACTGTAGCTTACTCATGACTAGGGCAACTTTTGGAATTCATGGTTATATTCCCATTAGACTTTTTTACTGCCTTCATTATCATAGGAACCAAGACCCTTCTGGAAGTGCTCTAAGCAGTGAGACGAGCATCTGTCAAATGCTGCTTGTTCCTGCATCCTTTTCCCTGCAGTGAGAAGCATATGTGGGAGAAGGGGGGCATGGGAGGGTGCATTTAGTCAAGTAGATGGATGCTGTGTATTTCTAATTTAGCAAAGGTGGAGAGGTGAGTGTAGCTCTGGAGGGAGATCGTCCCACAGACTGTGACACATCCCTACAATTACTTTGTCTCCCACATTGATGAGCTTTGTCCTAATAGTGAAGTGTTCTGTGCTGGAGGAACGAAGACCCAGAGCAACCTGGTGTCGGAGGTCTGGTTGCAGAGTTACTGCAAGGCAGGGAGCAAGGCCCTGAGCGCAATTTGTCTGTAAGGAGACAATGAGTGGGCAGAAGGAAGCTTGTTCTCAATCACACGCCCCCACCCCTGAAATGGCTGAACATATCTGTTCAATTGGAAATGCTGAGCGAGGGTCAGAGTATGCTTTACTGAAGCCAAGTGACCATAGAAATTATTTCTTATAACAGAGGCTGAGGACTATATTTATCCAAAGTGATCTACTTGGCATGTGGAGACATGACTGTCTTATGACTTAGGAAACTGCTTTTTTTTTCCCCCCCTATCATCTACTTAGATTAAAAATGAATCCTTCCTTGAGGATATCAACAACCTGCTCAACTCAGGTGACATTCCCAACATTTACAGCCCCGATGATCAAGAACAGATCATGATGGCTATGAAGCCCGTTGTTCAAGATCTAGGGCAGCAGCCCACCAAAGCCAATTTGATGGCTGCATACACAGGACGAGTTCGCAGCAATGTCCACATGGTCCTGTGCATGAGGTACAGTTCGGGGTTAGGACTCCATGCTGTCAATGTTAATTATTCCCTCCTTGTCCATTACCTTGTATCACTTTATCATGGGACCTTTGTTTCCAAGCCCCTGAATTTGGAGGAGGAGTAAGGTTTGCATACTACCTTCCCATAGGACTGGATACTTTTTTTTTTTTTTTTAACACTTTGCTGGTTTCAAGGTGAAGTTTGAAAAGTTTAAGAATATGATTATATGTGATCCAGATTAAATACAAGCTTCCTCCTCCTTCATGCACCATTGAACTGTTTGTTACAAAAATATTTTGCTTGAATGTGGGACTCAATTGCACCATGTTTACTCATTAATCTAGTGCATAGTCCATGAGCAGCTTGCTTGCTTGCAGGAGGGCTGCCAGAAGGTACAGGATGTTCTCAATGCAAGTACAAGTGGAAGAACAGGGGCCATGATTTTGGTCTGGTGATGTGATCTCTGCACTCACCTGCTTGAAATAGACTTCAGATCACATTTATTTCTTGCCCCTTAAGTGTTCTCCCTAGGGAGGGACCCAGAAAACATCATCCCACTACCATCTTAATACTTCCAGAATATACCCAGGACTTCCAGTGAGTGAGCTCTGACATGTACTGTAGGATATTCAGCTCCCTGTCTGAACTTTCATTCACTGTTTCCTTCCTTCCTTCTTGTTCCTTGGGTATATTCCCTTTGTTCTTAGTCTGTAAGAGTTCAGGATGGTTCTAGGGAAGTAGGAAAGATATTTTATCCTTGTATCTATAACTAGTTGTAACATCCCTTCTGCATGCCTTTCCCTTAGCCCTATTGGAGAAGTCTTCCGTGCACGCTTGAGACAGTTCCCCTCTCTTGTGAACTGCTGTACTATCAACTGGTTTAATGAGTGGCCTGCTGAAGCCCTGCAGTGTGTTGCCTCCTCCTTCTTGCATGACATCCCACATCTTGGCGCTAGTACTGAAGATGTCGATGGGATGGTAGGTGCCACACTCAACAGACAAAAACACAGCTTCTCTATGCTCAGTGTGCCATGTTTCTATGTACACATAGTGAATGGATGCAGGACACACCTGCAGGTAGGTCCTGTGCTGTAGCAGAAATGTTTCATGGTGGGGTCATTCAAATACAGAAATGGTTAGCTTTTGTATGCCTTGAAATGGGCATGTCCATTTGTCACCCTCTCTGTGGTATTGAAACCCCTTTGTAAGCCCCTTGTGCTCTCTGTGGGCCTCACATAGACTTGCCTAGCACATGTTCAGTACTGAATAAGATTGTTTCTTTCCTTTCTCCTTGTAGATTCGAGTATGTGTAGAAATCCATCAGAGTGTGGCAATGAAGTGCCAAATGTACCTGGCAGAGCTGGCCAGACACAATTATGTCACTTCCAAGAGCTACCTCGAGTTCCTCAGCATCTTCAGTTCCCTGATTGGAAAGAAGAAACAGGAACTGAAGACAGCCAAGAACAGGGTGAAAAGTGGCCTGGACAAGGTTTGTTCCTCACATCCAGGAAAGCTTTGGGCCCTCCTTACCTGCTCTGAGCAGTGTATTTATAGCTGCAGAGATGCAGTAAGATGCCCTACACATCTCATGTGTAACAGGAGAAAACTCATGCTAAAGCAAATTAGAATTACGCATTCTGCCAGGGCCAGTCTTTCTGAATATCTGAGTTTGTAACAGCTCTAAAAGAGTGATGGTTCCCAGACTTTGGGGACCACAGACCTCTCTATCATCTCTGAGGATGTTCCTTATTAACCTTTTAATTGAAAGCCCTGTAACAGCAACATTGTTCTGCTGATTGCCATGAGCTTATGAAGTAATGCCCATCATGTGCAGGCACCATTAGGCACTGCTGTTTATAAGCACACCACACACAGTGCCACACTGTTGCTTAAGCAGGGACTAGGGCAAGACCTGCTTTGTACAGCCTGACACTGGGCAGGGAGCACCCACCAGGACAGCACAGCCCTTTCCTGAGGCTTCCCATGGCTGCTGTGTTCTCACTCTGCTCTGCTCCCACAGCTCCTGCAAACAGCAGAGGATGTAGCAAGGATGCAGGAGGAGCTGGAGTCCGCCCGCCCTCTGCTGGCACAGGCAGCCCAGGACACACTGGCAACCATGGACCAACTGCAGGTACTACTGCTGGACAGCCCTGCACTTTCCAAGTCTGGCTGTGCAGACTCGACACAGGGCTTGCGGAGGCCTTGTGGGAATTGTACAAAATCCTGCTTGATCTGAAAGTAAAAAGGCCCCAGATTAGCACAGCAGCTATTTATGCAGAGCAGCACTGCCAGCAAGAATGGCCTTCTGCTGGGGTCCTTGCTCTGTGGTTGGTGGGGACCAGTCACAGCCTACCAGCCCATTGCTAGCAGAAGCGATGGCTCACATGCCAGTGTCCGAAACCACAATCCAGAGGTCACTCAGCCAAGCTACCACGTCCCTTTCCTCACTGGTTTAGGTCCTTGCCAGTACAGACTAGCAACACTATTAACACAATCCTCAGGTGGCCTGAGCAGCATTACGCCCAGACTGTTGTTGCTGAAAGGGATCGTTCCCCCACATCCCATCCCCAGGGAGCTGATCCAGCTGCAGCCTGCCTCAGCTAGCCCAAACCTCAGGGATCATCACACATAGTCACTCATGCCCACTGCATAACAGGGAACTGTCCTGAGGTGGCTGTCACTACCTTCCCTCCTCCTTGTGTTCCTCCCTGCCTGCCTCCTACCATGGGATGGCCAGACTGAGACAGAGGGAACAGACACTAACATCATACAGCTCTGCATGCGAAGGGGAAAGAGTCTGCAATCTCCTGTCTTCCCACATAGATTTGGGAAGGTGGCCTGATCCATTCCCAGAGAAAGATTTGGCTGTATTCCACATTCCCTTTACATCTCCTGCTACTGTTTTAACCCTGGGGGTAGAACAGAAATGAGTTTTAGAAACAAAACCCTCAGCATATCTTCTTATTCCTCTATCTCCCTACACATTGGCATTCCTATGCATCCTCTCCCTGTGCTAACAGGAAAAACTGGTAGAGCAGCTAATCCCTGCAGGACTAACAGCACTCCAGGCGCAGCCAGAGCTGGAGCTTGTGGAAGATCTCTACAGGCTGATAGAACCCTCCTGGCAGTACAATGCAGGAAGGGGATCCCTCCAGCAGCTAGACCTCAGCATATCTCTGCTAGAAGAAAATGCATGACCTGCCAGGGCACCTGTGATCCTTACCTAGCAGTGCTGAGCCAAGCCAAAGGGGTGCTCTGGCTCCAGCATGCTTCTGAGACTGTTTGGTGTTGCAGGTGGACACAGCTGTAGCCGAAGAGACAAGAAGTGCTGTGCAGGCTGAGGAGATGAAGGCCAAATTGAAAGCTCAGACAGCCCAAGCCATTGCAGATGATGCTCAGAAGGACTTGGCTGAAGCCCTCCCAGCCCTGGATGCTGCTCTTGCCAGCCTGAGGAACCTCAACAAAAGTGATATTACAGAGGTAACTGGGTTGAGGGGGAAGGTGGCAGAGCTGGGTCTGGTTCTGGACAGCCACTCATTTTGCAGCAATTCCCCTTCTATAGGCTTGCAGCATCCCCAGTCTTTTCCAGCATCTCCATCCATCCCAGGGGGATGTAGAATGTGGACTATAGCTCATGCTCTGGGCAGCTGCCCACGCAGCTTCTCAGCTTCACTCCTTCAGAAGCAAAAAGTTTTGAAGGGCAGAGAGGCAGCAACTGGCTCCTGGGTTTTGCTATATGTTGTTTTGTGCTTGTGCCAGAGAGGGTGCTCAGGAGGTGTTGTGGTTTAACCCNTCACCCCATGGTGCCTGTCTATGAGGGTAGGTGGCAGGCAGTACCACAATGCAACCTTAGGAACGGATCTAGTAGCACACTGAACCTGCAGACTCTTTTGAAAGGTGATCCACCACAGGCAGAGAAGAGGCAATGGCTGGTAGACTGACTTCAAGGAATACTGGCTTGAAATAAGATATTCAGAGAAAGTAGAGTGATTCTGAGCCTGGCAAGTGTCACAGCCAATAGCCAAGAGAGCAAACTCTGCAGTACAAGATTTTACCACACAGGGTGTAACAGCTGTGGAAGGGAAGGACAGGCTTATTGCCCTGCAGTTGTGAATACCAGATCTTTTTATTCCACACAAAATATACAAAACTCCTTTCCCCAGAAGGTGAGGAAAGACAGTGTCAGTCCACTTGTCCCCAGCACCCATCTACTTGTAGAGTTGGCTTGAAATGTCTGCTGTCTACAAGGCTTCTGATGCCAACTCACAAGATGCAACAATTTCTTACATGTCATCTAACCCACCCACCAGCTTCAGGAAACTCTTCATTTAAGGAATGAGCTCCCTGCTTCTTTTAAGCCCAGCTACTGGGCCATGACCCAAGTAACCAGACACTGGAGCCAGGACCACTGGAGTTCTCTCCCCCAGTCAAAGATTAATGACACAGCCCAACCAAAAGAATGCACCACTTCTAGGGCAAGGAACAAGCATCCCTTTGACCTACTCCTTTGCATAGGGCAGCTCCATCAGCTTTGAGGAAGCTGACACCTGCTTCTCCAGGTCCTCTACCACCTCTCTCAGCTGATCCTCATCACAGTAAAAATACACATAAAGGTTGTGCTCTGTCTGCAGTACAGGATTCTCCAGAGATCTGTGCTTGACCTTCAAGTCACTCAGGAGGTCTGTTAGCATTTGGTAGAGGTTGTGCTGCATGGTGATCAGTTGCTGCATCAGCTCGGTAATCTCCTGAGGGGCAGAGCCCAAACACACATGAACATGCAGAAAGAGGGGGATTTCCTCACACCTATGGAACAGCTCAGCCCACCAGAAACAAACTACTCACCTGGCTCTGGCCTCCAAACACATCCAGTCCAGGGAACAGAGGTCACCTACTGGGCCACCTTGACTAAGGCACCCCAATCTCTATACTCAACAGCACATTGGAAACAGTGAGAATCACCTTTATTTCTCAGCCAGCGACTGCCTCACTGGATACCTTTTGGGACAAGGTAAGAATGAGGCCAAGCTCCTCTCCCTCTGTGGGCTGAGAAGCAGTAAGGTCTCACCCTGCACCCAGTGAGGATGGTACAGAGGGCTCTGACTCACAGCCCTATACCACCCAGCAAGACCCAGTGGATCAGGAGTGCTTGCTTACTAGAGAGGAGAGCTGCAGCTCGTTGGAGCTGTTGTACAGCAGCTGATAGAGCACCTCTGTGGAGGACTCCAGGGCCAGGCTGCCAGCTGTGCTTCCATCACCCTCTGATCACAAACCAACTGGGAACATTGGGCTGTTGTGGCCTTATAGCTGCGGAAGAGCTGCCTTGTGCAATCTTGCCCCACCAGCAGGTCCCAGAGCTTGCAAGAGGGGACAACCAGACAGAGGTGTGAGCAGTGTGCCAGCACTGAGGAAGAACAGGGCTCAGGGAACATTGTGCACTGTGGGACTGGGATGCAAGCAGCTGTGAGACACCAATGAGAGGACAGCCACTCCTGGTGAGCAGCCCATATCCTAGAGGTCTGGGAAGAGCACCATAAAGGACCAGGCTGGCTCAACAGCCAGTCAGGGACTCCTTGCTGGCTGACACCAGCACCAGTTGCTCCAGAGTTGTGCAGGGAAGACTGAGAAGCCTCTGTCAGTGCAGGACACCCAACCAAAGAAAGCTCTTGCTCCAAGCAGTTTGTGCTTCTTTCTGGCCCAGCTCTCTTTCTCCATGGCTGAAGACTTGCCTCTACACTCTCCACCCTCACATCCCAGGAAGACCTCTGTTCTCTCTACTCATTCCCTTCTCCAAGCCCATGCTTTGCTGCATGAGCACTAGCCAGTCAGGAAGAAGCAGGTCCCATCTTCTGGGGAATTTCTGGGACACCACCATAGAGTCAGGGTGGCTCTGCACTGGCGAAAGAGCACTGCTAGACTGCCTGGTAGCTTGGGTCTGCTGCATGCCTCTCGCATTTCCATACCACCTCCTCCACATCTAGTTTGTTCTTCATGCGCGCACACACATACTCCCAGCCTCTTACAGTACAGCAGAGAGGTCTTTGGGGTCTATCCACATGCATGGAAAACCCTTCTGGGAGGAGCTGGCATGTTTTAAGTATTCATGCTGCTCCTGCAGCCTGGTCTGGGCTTCTCTCATGGCAGTTTCCATCTCCCCAAACTGAGCAGTCTTCTGGTGCAGCTCCTTTCTCTCCTATTTCAGCAGGAGCTCCAGCAGATCCAGGTGGCTGTGTTGGTTTGTCAACCATGCAGCCGCTGCCTCCTGCCTCCCAGCGGTGTTCAGCAGACAGGCAGCTTCCAGGCTGAGCTGCCTCTGCAGGATGGGCAGGCAAGAGAAGCAGGCCTCTGCCTTCAGCAGGGGTGGCAGCTGGTGAGTCAGGATCTGCATGATGTCTCAATGCAGGGCATGAAGCTGCTTCTGAAGCATGGCAGCCTGACTCCAGAGCTCTGCCTCAACTACATGGTGTGCCAGTAGAAAAGACAAGACAGGCTGGTATCAGGGTGCACCACTAGCGCTGCCTGGCTCTGCCACCCCCTCCTGACACATCAGCTGTGCTCCAACATTCAACAGAAGGGACCGCCTGCAGCACAGGCAGACCCTGCCACAAAGGACAGTAGAAGAAAGGGAGCACTACCCCTACTGATTCTCCTCAAGAGCTTCCAGAGCCCTCTGAGCCCACTCCAGTGCAGCACAGTTGCCTTCCACTTTTGCTGACATGACTATAACCTCCCTCTGGGCACAGATATGTGCTTTCTCCATTCAGCTCAGTCCTTTCCAGTAGCTGTCTTGGTCCCCCAGTAGCTCATCTCCATCAATCCCAAGGCTTTTTGGCATCCATTCTTTCTGTGGCTTCCTGGCTGCCATCTCTCTCCTCCTCATCCCCCATACTCAGCACCTCTCTCCCATGCCTCCCCTCCACTAGCAGCTCTTCCTTTGAGCCTTGGACCAGTATTCCCTGACTTACTGGTGCCACCCCCCATGGTGTCTTCACACACTCTTGATAAGGAGCTCCTCTTCTTCCTTCCAGTATTTCCCAGTCTGAGTTCATCTGTGTCCCAGCCTCCAACCTTTCCTTCAGGGTGCTCTCTCCCTGTGCACTTGCTCCCTGAGCATCTGGAGCCTGAACACTCCCTGGTAGGGTTTGCTGGATGAACCTCTCGAACATGTCAGTGGCTTGTTGTTCTAGCTCCATGTAAGGGCCAAGATCCATCTCACACAGCAGTGCTGGTGGCTGGCCTTTCCCTACGTCTCCATGCCACTCTTCCAGCTGCTTTGCAGCCTTGCTGATCTAACTCAGGATAGCACCAGTTTGTAAGATTTCCACTTCCAGGTCCATCTGAGCCTTCCCCAAGTCCTGCTTCACTGCCTTCTCTTTGTCCTCCAAATACCTCAACTTCTACTGCAGGTGGGCTGCCCAAACCTGCAGCTTGCTGTGTCACCAGAGCTGAAGGTCACGATAGTCTTTCAGCTCCTGAAACTCCTGTTGCAGGGCCTCCAGAGAGGGACCTTCATCGTCCGGTATCATGCTTGGGAGTTGCACGATCTGGTGACACATCTGCAATGCCCGCTCAAGGGCATCACCTTCCAGGATGGGCTTGCCTGCAGCCAGCAGGGCATCATAGGCCTCAACCTTAGCTGGGCTCAGTACGTTCTTTTCACTCACCATGCTGCAGAACCACTCAAGGAACTGCTTTGTCTGAGGGCAATCAAAGTCCTTCTCACAGAGAATATCTGTGTGGGGGTAGACCAGCCTCAGCATTGCCACAAACCCTGCCCCTCTATTGACTGTGTCCAGCAGGAAGGCCTGGGAGCATCTCTGGCTGAACACGGCAAGGATGGTCAGCACTAGAAGGGAAAAAGCAGGAGTCATCCTTAAGGGTCCTGACACCCACAGCCATCTCAAGGGTGCCACAGCAGCACTCCTAGCTGTCTGCCTGAGGAGAGACTCCAGGAGTCCCTCCACAAGTGCTGCAGACCAGATCATGGGGTGCAGCATGCTATGGTGGGGTACAAGCAAACAAGAGCCCACAGAGCAAGGAGAAAGCCTACCTATGCCCCATTTCCTTACAGCCTCCTCCCCAGGGCCATACAGATCTAGCTCCTTTATGGAGACATCTTCAGCCTGTAAGATATACCTATCAGAGTATCAGGACAGACTTTTTCAGCCTACCTATAGTTTGCTCCCTGCTCTTTCTGGTAACCGCCTTTCCCTTCAAGTACCTCTCTCCTTCCTGCCTGTGCATTGCATCCTCTAAGTGTCCTGCCTCTGGTCCCAGTCTCCCCTAGGCCAGCTGAGGGATGAGCACCCTATCTCACTGAGAACCAGGCCAACCCACTGTCTCCATTTGGGTTTTGAAGGTTCGAGCAATGCAGCGGCCTCCCCTCGGTGTGAAGATGGTGATTGAAGCAGTCTGCATTATGAAAGGAATCAAGCCCAAAAAGGTGGCAGGAGAAAAGCTAGGCTCCAAGGTGGATGACTACTGGGAGCCAGGCAGGGGCCTTCTCCAGGACCCAGGGAAGTTCCTGGACAGCCTGTTTAAATATGATAAGGTAAGTGCTGGCAGAGGCAGTCTGTGACCAGGGATCAGGTATTGCCTCACAGAGATCTTTCTCACAGCAACGAAGCTTAAAGCTCCTTGTGGGCACCACCCTTCAGCACCACAGAGGATGAGGACTTATTTGGCCTGGACGTCCTCATGTTAGCCGGTTGCACTTCACTGCCTTGGGCAATGGGACCCAGACACACGGGTGTTCCCCTTCTGTCCCTCTGCTCTTCCAATGTGGAGGAGCTGGATGGAAGTGGTGTGGGAAGGGATTTACCCAATCCCACAGCCGTGCCTCCCAGGCCTCAACACACCACAATTTGATTCCTCTTGCTCCAGTGTAATGCCTTAACCACCCTGCCAGGTCCTGAGGCAGGCTGCAGCCACTGGGGGAAGCCCTTTGAGACCTTCCTCAGTCAGATCTTTAGTACCTTCATCACCAATCTCCTTTCCCTTCCACCATTCCTTGCAGGACAATATTTCAGACACTGTGATCAGGGACATCCAGCCCTACATTGACAGTGAGGAGTTTCAGCCAGCTGCCATTGCCAAGGTCTCCAAAGCTTGCACTTCCATCTGCCAGTGGGTGCGTGCCATGCACAAGTACCACTTTGTGGCCAAGGTTGTGGAGCCCAAGCGGGTAAGAGGCAACATGACCCAGTTGCTCTAGGTGTTAGGGAACACAGTACTAGCAGCCCTCTTCTGCAGGAGATGCTGAGCTGACGTCACCATGTTCTGCAGGTCAGGATGTAATGTTCAGACCAAGCCTTAGCAGAGCCAAAGCCTCAAAACCTGTTAACATAATAAAGTAGAATAAATCAGCCTAGAATATTCTGGGGCAGAAGTGATACCATGTTCTTAGTGCTGAGTTCCTGGCTCAACAGTAACTGTACTTACAGAAGCATTCCCACATCTCACTAGTGTTTCAGTCTTAATCCCCTCCAAGCCTAGCTATTTATTATTATTTTGGGGCAAGCAGAGGAACCTTTCCTCCTGTTCATCAGTGGGCCACATCCTGAGCTTGTGTAAGCTGGCACAGGCTCTTGGCTTTTTGGAGCTATGCAAAAAGGCACTTCTCACCCCTACTTTTACTCCTGGGCCTGCAGAACATCCCCCTGGGACTTAGGTAGGTCAACCTTTGTCATACAGGGAAGGATCTCCTTATCAGCTAGTGCTGTAATTGGAAAACCAACTCTTGCTCCAAGGTATCTGGCTTTTTGGGGAAGAGCCTAGCCACATGCCCGACATACCCACTGTTTCCTTGTGTATCTTCCCAGCAAGCCTGGCAGAAGGCAGAGGAGGACCTGCATGCCACTCAGCAGGTCCTTGAGGAAGCTAAGGAACACCTGAGGGAGGTTGAAGGTAGCATTGCCATGCTGCAAGCTAAGTACAAGACCTGCATGGCCAAGAAGGAGGAGCTGGAGATGAAGTGTGATGTGTGTCAGCAGAGACTGGACCATGCCGATATGGTAAGGGACAGAACTGGGTTCTGCCTACTTATATGAGACAACCTGATTTCAGGTCAAGGAGCACAGTGGTGAAAATATCTATGTGCCTGCAACTCACAATAGTCCTACGTTGAAGCTGCCTGGCCAGATCTCAGCAGCACAACAGGACTGGAGAAGCTAAGCTAGCCAGGCGCTAGTGCGACAAGCTGTTGTCCTCCTGTGCACAGCTTCTTCAGCCAGTAATGGGTCTCCAGGACAGCTGAGAGCAGCCCAGTAATGCCAGGATTAAGTACTCAAAGCTGGGGACAGAATTCAGGGTATGGCAGAGGCCACCCTGCAATCTCTAGTCACAAAGTCACCTGCAGCATTACCCAGAGAACAGCAGATCCAGGACACAAGGTTAGACCACACAGCAGCTCTCATGTGTGCAACTTATCCCACAGCTCATAAAGAGCCTGGCTGATGAGAAGGTGCACTGGCAGGACACAGTAGAGAAACTGAATTACAAGATCAACAACATCACCGGGGACATGCTGGTCGCAGCTGGCTTTGTGGCCTATCTGGGCCCTTTTACAGTAAGTTTGTGATACTCCCTGTGATGGGTTTGGTTAGCTGCTCTGCTGTCCTAGCTTCTTGCTGTTGCTGGCCCGATCTGCTGGGAGAAAGGAATGGGACAAAATGGTGCAAGATCCCTCCTGGATCTCTCTCCATTTGTACCAGAGACTGCACAGGGTCCCATTTGAGAGGAAACAAGCGGGTTTAGATGCTCACAGCAGACTAGCTGCAACTAAAACAAAGGTTATGATGGTGCTTCTTATGGCAGGGACACTACCGCGTAGCTCTGTGCAAGGAGTGGCTGAGGCAGCTGTCGGAAAACAGCATTCCTCACACCAAGGAGCCAAACCTGATCAGCACCCTTGGAGACCCAGTGGAAATCAGCTCCTGGCAGGCAAGTTGCAGAAAAACCCAATGCTTCAGGCTGAAGGTGCCTCAGGCAAAGGCTAAAACACTCAGCTCACCACTAGGATCGTCACAGGGATCACCTGTACCAAAGGACAGACCCCAAACCAAACAGCTCAATAACAACCAAGCACCTCCACACTGCAGAGCTGAAACTGCTGCCAGCACTCCTTGTGCCATGAGCAGGAGAGGGCCTGGCAGCATCCAGGGCAGTAGCCTCAAGCCATAGTGCTTCCTCTTCACAAACCACAGGCTTAGAGCAAAGCCCTGGCCATAGCCTGCCCAAGCTGAACTCTGCCAGCACAGCTCTGTCCCATGGCTCAGCACTTCAGGCAGAGCTGCAGCTCTGGGCTCAGCTGCTGTTAGAGGTATTCTCACCACCATCCCATATCCACCACACTGGGACCATGCAGGGGCAAGGGCAGGAAGGACTTCTCTCTGGTTAGCTGTGTTGTGCTACCAGGTATTCCCAACAGCTTTTTCTACCTTATTAGATTGCCGGTTTACC
The DNA here is from genome assembly GCA_013400535.1 of Scopus umbretta. Lineage (NCBI taxonomy): Eukaryota > Metazoa > Chordata > Aves > Pelecaniformes > Scopidae > Scopus > Scopus umbretta. Next base: position 19,031 of record VZTL01046769.1, read on the forward strand.
CAACGACACCCTGTCCGTGGAGAATGGGATAATAACACAATTCTCCCAGCGCTGGACTCACTACATAGATCCCCAAGGACAAGCAAACAGGTGGATCAAGAATCTGGTAAGAGCTGTGGGGAGGAAAGCCAAGTCTGCCAGATAGGTGAAGCAGCTTTCTGTTACAAGCTGTGTAGAACAGCCTCAGGCTTTGGGCTCCAGAGCTGCAAGACTTCACACTGTCTCAGCACTAGACAGGCTCCACATCCATATTCATCCCAGGTGGATCTCCCTGCTTGGGGAAATCAGCACAGGGCAGGAAGGGCCCTGCTGTAAGCAAGTAAGGCATCAGATTCCTACTCTGGCTCTCCACTAGCATTCCAAGGGTCTTACATCCTTCACCGCATCCAAAACCACACAAAACAACATAAGCATCTCCTGTAACAGCCTTCAGGGTCCCTAGGACAGAAAGGATCAGGGCAGCATTACCTGGCTAGAGAGCACAAGCCCTACTGCCAGAGGGCTGGGAACATAGACCACCACCACTTCTCTCCCTCCAGAGAGGCACCCACTGCCCTTTTGAAGGGTTAGGTGGGAGGTGCAGGCAGCTGCTCCTGTTTTGCTCCCCGAGGGCTTTTCCCACCCACCTGCTCTCACTTTGCTGGCAAATGAGCTCTGAGTTACTAGTGTGGGGCTCTGCAGAGGTATGGCTCTTTGAAGGAGGTTCTCCCTGTTTTCCATCTTTCCTGCTGCCTCATTGAGCTGTCTCTAGTGCCTGGTGCTATGGACTAAACTTGTCAAAATAGCCAAAAACTAGCTGAGCAAGAAAGATATTATTTCTGCTGCTCCAGGGAGCTAAATCAGCCCAGTGAGAGGTGTACCATGCACCAGAGCTGAATGTGAAGGTGGGCAGGACACTGCAGGGACCTGCCCTCCCCTGCTGCCTTTTAGGAGAAGGTGAACAGCCTGGAGGTGGCTAAACTGAGTGACCGGGACTTCCTCTGCAGTCTGGAAAATGCTATTACCTTCGGGAAGCCCTTCCTGCTGGAGAATGTCGGCGAGGAGCTCGATCCAGCCCTCGAGCCTGTCCTGCTGAAACAGGTCCTATATCTCGCCTCGGCAAGGAGGGGCAGTGGGTACCTGGCTGGGCTGTAAGGGGGTGTCTGGCCAGGGTGCAGTGGGACATGGTGCGTTTCTAGGTCTCTGGGCAGGTAGCACTCACATGGATGCTGCCTGTTCTGCGTTAGCATGTCTTGGCAAGGGCTCCAACATGTTGGCAGCCTCCTGCACACCGCAGTCTCCTTCCAGCAGGTGTCTTTGCCTGGGAGGCAGGGCCATGGAATACAGCTGCTCTGTTTAGGTTCAGCCCTTCAGGTCTGCTGGGCGGCTTTGAGCTCCTCTGTCCAGAGAGCCTTCAGACTCTCTCCTCACTGCAGAGCCCAGGGCACAGCAGGATGCCTTCCCTCACAAGAAGTAGCCATCCCAGCCTTCCTGTATTTGTCCCTCTCCGGTGCAGACCTACAAACAGCAAGGCAACACTGTGCTGAAGCTGGGGGATACAGTGATCCCCTACCATGATGATTTCAAGATGTACATCACCACCAACCTGTCCAACCCTCACTACAGCCCTGAGGTTGCCACGAAGCTCACCCTCATCAACTTCACCCTCTCACCCAGGTACCTGCTTACCCCATTAGCTGCACATGCTGTTCAGTCTCATTCCTCACAGTCCTCAAACCCTCAGGCCTGTTGCCCCCCCCCTCACCTCCGTGGCTTTTGTTATAGTGGCTTGGAAGACCAACTGCTGGGACAAGTGGTGGCTGTGGAGCGGCCTGACTTGGAAGAAGCTAGAAGTCAGCTAATTGTTAGCAATGCCAGGATGCATCAGGAGCTCAAGGAGATAGAAGACCAGATCCTGTATCAGCTCAGCACTTCTGAAGGAAACCCTGTAGATGACTTGGAGCTCATCAGAGTGCTGGAGGCATCCAAGCTGAAGGCAGGAGAGATCCAGGTCAGAGCTGGAGGTGCTCTCCACCTGCAGATGTGTATCCCCTGCCAGCACTGCACTAACCATGATGTCTCTTCTGTCTTCCAGGCCAAGGTAACGGTGGCAGAGCAGACGCAGAAGGACATCAACATCATCCGCCTCCAGTATGTGCCTGTGGCCATCCGCTCACAGATCCTCTACTTCTGTGTCTCAGACCTGTCCAGTGTGGATCCCATGTACCAGTACTCTCTTGAGTGGTTCCTCAACATCTTCCTAATGGGGATCAGTAACTCCAAGAAAGCAGGTGCCTGCCGAGAACAGCACCCTCCTATCCTCTTCCTCACCCCACATTCCTGGTCTAGCAGCAGCAGAAGCTAGAACACCTGCAGAGTCAAGGCAAACATGGCTGCTTGCATTGGCTCTGAGCATGATCCAGAGCTGCCCCTAGTTGTGTCCACACAGCAAGGGAAGATGTGATCACAGCCTGCCCTCTGTTCTCTTTCCCACTACTTCTCTGCTGCCCTGTCTGACCAGGCACTGTCCTGCTAATGGTGTGGCTCTGCTTGCCACAAAGCTGCCTCCACGCACAGGTCCTGGCTGCTGCTGGCAGGCTGGGGGCATCTTTCCCCACCCAGCAGTGTGTGTTAGCCAGGGTGGTGGTGGCTGGCCCATGTAGGCTCCCGTGGTGCAGTGTGGACTCCTTCCCAGTGCTGGAGCAATGTTCTTCCATGTGCCGAGTCTCACAGCCATGTGCTTTCACAGAGCTTTCTGTGCCAAGTCTATATTTGAAAGCAGCATCTGTTCTTACTGGGCAGGGTACAGGTATGCCTCTGTGACCAGGAACTGACAGCTGACATGGAAAGCGGCATAGCATCCACCACCCTTGTGTGATTGTTGCTTTGTTTTCAGACACCCTGAAGGACCGCATCGTGAACATCAACAACTACATCACCTTCAGTCTCTACAGCAATGTGTGCCGTAGCCTCTTTGAGAAGCACAAGCTCATGTTTGCTTTCCTGGTTTGCGTCCGGATTCTGATGAATGATGGGCAGATTGATATGGTGAGCAATTCACCTTGGTCCTTTGATGGGATCCCATCAGGGCAACTCAGGCCCAGCCTGTTCAGTCCCCTAGAATAGTGTGCCGAGGTAGAAAAGGAGCCTTGCTCCCTGGGGCTGGGGACAGGTTTGGCAGGCTGGTGGGCAAACCTGGGACTTCTCTCTTCACTCAGATCTCAAACCTTTCCCTGTGTCTATATGCAGAGCTGCCTAACCTGAATCACCTGCAGCTTTTGCCAGTTTGCTGCCAGACTGCTGCAAAAGCTAGCAAATTCAGAGGGATTAGGTCAGGGATTAGGAGACGGAGAAAAGCTAGTGGAAGCTGAGCAGTGATGTTGATCTCACCAGACCCTCCAGTTCACTTACTCCTCAGCACATACACACCTGGCAGGAGAGGCAGCCAGAAAGTTACTACAGGATTTTAGTTGAATATGGCACAAACCCACGTGCCTCAGACCCAGGCAGGTAGGCTATAATCCATGGCCACGTCCTATCCTGTTCCCAGGATGAATGGCGGTACCTGCTGTCAGGAGGGACCATAAAGGACATGAGGGAGAACCCAGCTCCAGCCTGGCTGTACGAGAGAGCGTGGGGAGACATCCTGGCCTTGAGCAGCCTGAAGAACTTCTCCGGCTTTGCCAATGATTTTGCAGCCAATCTTGTTGCATTCAGGGCCATTTTTGACAGCCCCAAGCCTCACAGGCAAGTGCCCTCTGCTTTGTCACCTTAGCTGACATGCACCCAGCGTGTAATGACGTCCCTGGGAGAGCAGGAGAAGCTGATACAGCCACCGTGCCAGCTCTGCTTCCAGTGCAGTGCCACTCAAGGGAGAGGATGAGGCATTGCCTTGTCTCCTCAAGGGTGGCCCTTGCCTGTGCATGTTGCTTCCCCAAGGCAGAGCCATATGATGCCTTAACCCAGCAGTATTTGGCACTTCCTCAATGGAAGCAGCTCTGGCTTTCTTGCTGATAGTTTCAAGGCTATGGACAGCAATCTCAGCCAAGTGACTGGAAAGCCCTTGTCCCTTCTGAAATCCCAGTGGCTGCCTGCAGG
>VZTL01046789.1:0-14192 GCA_013400535.1 Scopus umbretta
GTGTAAGCACGGCTCAGCAATAAGCAAAACATCCCTGAATTATCAGCACAGTTTTCAGCACAAATCTAAAACACAGTCTCTTACTAGCTACAACGAAGAAAATTAACTGTATCCCAGCCAAAACCAGCACAGGTAATATTATGATGACATATAGTATTAAATAGTGTAAGTGGAGTGACTATGGGGGTTAGACATTATTTGAGAAGGGCTTGGACAGGATTTGTCCAGGTTAGCAAGATATAAAATTCATGCAGATTTCATGAAAAACACTATTAATTCCCGTGCAAGATAAAAATTAACTGAAGTCATCATCAAGACAACAGTCAGTCTAGAAGAGTGCCGTACCTGCAGGCATATGAAGGTAATGCTTGTACTTCGAGAGAGAATGCTTACTGAACTTTACAACCTGTACCCACTACTATTGCAGTACATCTGGAGCTAGAGGCGAAACTTTAGCAATTGCAAGTCTTTGCAAAGCTATTCAGTGCTAACCGTAACAAACAGAACATCCCTCTGGTGCCTGAGAGGAGAAAAAGAATGGGGCTGTCTGAACCTACAGCAACTGCAAGCCTAACATTAACCCAATATTGCCTGTGGATCAGTATAATAGAGGACAGATTTGTCTCATTAGACTGTAGCAAGCATTTCCAGCTTAAACTTCTATAGAAACAGATGTTAAAGGAAGTGAGAAGTACTATTGTCCATTACCAGACAGAAACCTTCTATATTATCCTTATTTTCTTCCTGCTCCTCCTTCTGTACACTGCCTCCTCCTCAACTGTGTAGGTCCAAGAGTAAAATGGCATCCCTTAAAATCAGAACAGAAAGCTTTTGTCTGGTCTATTGTGTGTACTGTACTTTAATCCAGTCATTTGAGGAAATGCACAACTAAGAAAGCAGTGTGGAAAAGGGATCAGAGCCAATGGGCACTGGAACTAAATTGACATAGTTGCCAGCAAGGATATTGGTGAAACAATGGCCTCACTCTGGCTGTCCTTATCAGTTAACTCTTTATTTGAGTGGAGCAAAGGAGATACAGCTGTATACATCACTGACATGCTGGTTAAACTCACTAATCATGTTCAACTGAAACATTCTCACAATAAGTTTGGAAAATACTACACTGAAACCTGTGCCTCAGCATGAGTTTCTAGAAATGCAGCTCTCTGTTCTGTATCACATTGCTAGACTGGTCCAAGCTCCTCCAGTAATTTCCAGGAAGATTTTTTTATTTTGAATAAACATTTTCTCAAAGATTTGTGGATCAAGTAGCTAAAATTTCTTCATAGTTTTAATTCTGCATTTAAGCACAAGCTTTTCTGTTCAAATAGCTATTGGAGACCTAGACAAGGCTTGCTAACAGAAGCAGATGTCAGCTTGCGGCTATTAGCAACAAGGGCAGTATTAAGATGAACATATGTTTGCATAGTAAAGGTGTTACAGCACCCTTTTTCTTGGCAGCAAGATTTTGCTTTTGCAAATACTGTTGACAGAAGAAATATCTACCAACCCAGTAAGAATCCTATGAACAATATTCCATATGCTGAGAGAATAACATCTAAATTGAGGAAAAGTTCACATATTCCCATTAAGAGAAAATTAACTATAACCAGGCATTAATGAAATAATGCAATCACTTCCTTTTACAGCTTCTCCTGAGAGTTAACAAGATTTTATTTCAGGGAAAATAGAGAAAGAAATGTATATGTTACTCTCTTTGCCTTCCACTTCACATGTGGGTTTGGAAAGACTGAACATTACTTACACTGAGAAGATTTTATTAGGCACTGTTAGAGAGAGCCTGAAACATTATAATAAAGTTTATGCCCTTTCTAGCTTCCTATTATCTTTTTAAAGTAGAATGATGGGAAGAAAATATCAGCTGGAGACCTATTTCATTTGAGTTAGCCTATACTGGACATTTAGGAGTAACCTGAGTAACTCCAGCACAGAACTTCATTATTTATGTGACAGCCGCAGTCAGAGGCTGAACAAATATCATATCACACTATACCCTGTACCATCATAAAGTGAGATAAAAGTGTCTCTGTCCAGAGAGTTTACAGGCTAAATTTGGGCTATAATCTTGCAAATGTCTTTGGGTATTTCCAAAAAGGAAATAATCCAACTGGTTGCAATGGAACTTCTTGGGTACATCTCTGTTGCACCGAGAAGCATGGTATTACACCACGTAAGTTAGTGCTCTGAAAAAAAGTACATGAGCCTTCCTTATACAGCACTCAACTCAAGCTAGTTGGCAAGCTTTGCTGTCTTGCTTCTAAGGCCAGGCTAGTGTCCACAGGGACACCAGACTGGAGATGTGCCATCTTGCTGGCCTTGTTTTTAAACACAGACTTTGCATAAGTGCTGTTTGTGTGTACGTGTACTTGTGTGATCAAAGACAGTCATAGTTCCCTATGGTGCTTCAGGCAATAGGCTAAATAAATTTTGCTCCCCACCCGTGAAGAAAGTGCAAGACACCATCACTGTGGCTGTCAGTCAAAAACGATCGAGTATGTATGGATAAAGTGCTGCCACCTTATTCCTAGGCAATTGTACAATTTGCACAGCTGACAGTCTATGCTTTTTTTGTGGTTGCAACAGAAAAATGACTGATGCAGACAGTGGATATACAGTCATGTTGTCACACATAGGTGAGAACAGTTTGAATTCAAGAATAAGGGTCATGGAGTTCAAGGAAAGCATGTTTCTATACCTTTAACCTCTGGAAAGGGCACATCACAGTCAGTGGAAGATCCATCAAATCAAACAAGGGTTGGAGGTTTGAAAATCTCATCTTTTTCTTGGAAGGAACAAAGCAGAAAAACCCATGCATTTCTCAAAATAATCAAAGTTCCCAGAATGCTATTTTCTGATCATCTGATTATGCATCAGATGAAAATTATAGTTCAGGAAAAATCATCAATGATATCCTATGGCTACAACAAAACTGAAATGTCTAATGACTTTTGTACTCTGTTATTCCAATTTTGGAATGGTTACCCTGCAGGACCCAAGATATCAGAAGAAATGTATACAATGTACAGTCAGGACTCTCAGGAGATGCAAGTAGTATTCACTATCATTGTTGGTATCCAGTGATTAATTTTGTAGCAAACAGATCAGTCTTCAGACTGTTTATAGAAGAATCATTTACTTCTTACAGCTTCTACCATGCAAGTATTTGTAAGCTGTTGTTTTATTTTTCTGCCAAAGATTTTTTTCCCCTCCTGTCATAATTTTTAAAAACCTGTGCATCATTTACACTGATAAAGCAAAATGTTTTTCTTTGACATATTTCTTGGTTTTTTACTCTAAAATGAAAACTGTTGAACAATAAATGGCAATACCTACAGCATAAAACAAAAGTCAAAAAGTATTACTTTTCCTTTAGGACTACTTAATTTCTGAATCTTTTATCTTCTGCTGATAAAAAAAGATACTATGGCTCACCACTTCCAGTGTTAAACTCAATGACTTTAAGAGGTATTAAAGGCAGTCTTATTTTTACAGACAGTCTTTTATATATATATATAAAAAGGGCTTTTCATTTCATCTTTGAAAGGGTGGATTCTATATCTTTTGCAAGAAGTTGTTTTCCTTCAGTGCTTACAGAAGCCTGACATGTGGTTAAGGAACTACTCAGACTGATTAAAAGCAAGCTGCTAATAATTAACTACTCACAGATGTCTCCTGCAAATCTGGCATGACTTTGATTTGTATGCCAAAATAGAAATATTCTGGCAGGACACCTATGAATCATTTCTATTGTCATCCTCTTGAAACTTTAGATAGAGTTATTGTATTTAATACTCTTATATGAAAATGGAGACTGACCACAGTTATTATTCAGTGACTGTACATACTGTAAACACTTAGTTTTTTCCCCACTTTGTTCAGTCTACAGATTGAGTTTATTAAAAAAAAGAAAGAAAAAAAAGTAGCATGGGCACAGCAGTAAATCCCAAAAAGCTAATCTGAGAAAGGTCAAATATTTTTCTTCCGTTCTGGTCAAGATTGAAAAGTAGTTCCATTTTTGGTATGTTATTAAAGACAGTGTTCTACTGCAAGGAAATTGAGATTCCAGTAAAGACTGCTGTACACTGGGGATCTGACACCATTAAATGACTGTGGAACTTCTCACTGAAACTCTATTCAACCCATCTCAACCAGTACTGTATATTATAATATAGGTACCTCTTAACTTCACCTTGATTTTTTTTTTTTTTAAGACTGTCATTCCTATACTTCAACCTTCACAATCCATTTTTAGTAACTCCCTCATCAGAAAACTGTTGGGATTTTCAAATTCAAACAACTAGAGCATAAAAGGTTTTTTCCTTATCCCCAGAATTCAGCTGAATAGCTGCTGTTATTTGTAACAGGTGCCCTTCTATTTTTAATTGGGTCCTGGTGCTCTGAAAAAGCATCAGAATTGCAGCAAGGTGTAAGAATCATGGAAACAGATGACTATAAACTAACAGCTCAGCTAATTTAAATAAGGACTATTTTATTACTAATGGATCTACAGCCAATAAGTCAAGGGTCTGGCACATGTTTCTCACATCAGGAATGCACCAACAGACTGACTGCCCTAAAACACCTGTAGCCTCCGTTCTGTGTAATCCTCTGCAACCTCATCCATCCCAGCCCCAGAAGCTCAGCAGCTGTTGCTCAAAGTCTGCTCCAGTATGGCAGTCATATAATCTCAGATCAGATCAACAGAGTGAAATTGCAATTAGAAAGAGCAATAAGAAGCCTCATTTGGGGCCCTGATGCCACCACCCTCCGTACAATATCTCAGGAGCTGCCCTTGTCCTCGGCCCTTGCCTCAGCTTTGCTGTAGGTATGATGTAGGTGTAGGCAGCTACCTGCCTTTCTCTTTGGCTTATTGACCTGAATTCAACAGTGCCTCATCACTAGCCTTCTCTGGCATTTTCTGGACTGCCAGCTGTACCCTTTTGCATTGAGGGCACTGTCTTTCCTGCCTTGCTGCTGCCCTTGGCTCACCTCTCTTTGCACAGCCGCTCTTTTGCTGCTCCCTGACAACTTGTTCATGAAAGAAATGCAAATGCTTCCCTACTTCCCATGCCAACAAGAATTGTCATTTCATTAGAAAGAGTTAATTAAAATCTGAAGGAAAATCTACTCTTCATTTTCTTGCTCAAAACATCCTTCAGCATTCTACTGACAACTCCAGAAAGGAGGGCAACTGTCAGAATAATATTTTTGGACTGAACTTGGAAGTCCACAAAACTTCAGTGCACACACAACAATCTATGATCACAGAGTAAATACATTTGTTGTGACTGCAAACTATTCTGGATTTCAGCTCAAAGCTTGGGGTTGCCAGTTTACACAGCCTCCGGAAGGAGAACCTCAAACAACTGTTGTGCCATACGATGGTTGACAGCAGGCAGCAGCTCTATCCATTTCACACTGGATGATCCACCTGTTCTCAGACTTTTCTGAACAGAGATGTACAAAACAAGACAGAGGTAGTAGATTAAAGTAAAATTGTTTTAACTTCCAAGGAAAAGATATTTTTGTAAAACTACCTATAAATGTATTTGAGGTAATATTTTGACCCCCATTAAAATCAGCCACAGAATTCTGTCAGCTTCAGTAGAAGAGAACTTCAGCCACCACAAAATCTATTATAGTTCCTTCAGAATAGATGCTTTAGTAGAAGTAACTTTTAAAACTATATAAGGTCTACTCTCAGTTACATATATCATCTTCCTGACATTATTGCTGTAAAAAGAGGTCCTCAAATGTAAAGTGCGAACGTTTTTAAAATGTGAGTCTTTGTTAAGGAGCAATAAAGTTTTAAAGCAAATTTGAGTGCTATAAAAATTATTTAAAACCCAGCATGTTTTGCAGAACATTTTCACTTGTAATTCATCATTCAAATCTCCTTTTCAGTGTTGATGAATGAAACTGGTCAAACATTGTCTAAATTTATCATAGCTGCTGGTAACTCAGTGTTGTGATACTTGCATTTACTCAGCACAGCATGGAACATCTCATGAAGGTATAGATACAATTTGCCTTGTGTACTGAACAGCTCCACTATATATGCTGCTTTTAAAATAGGGTATGATCCCCACAGAGTTTTTAGGGAGCTCTGACTATTCCTGACATTTTCTGGCACAGTGCATCCATCCATCCATTCTCACTGTCCTTGGGGTCTGATTCCTTAGCAAGGGTTCTGGCTCAATAAAATTCAGTTCAGCCCCTCATCAGAAAGGTCATGGTACACGTTCTAAGATGCAATTGTCTTACACACCAGAACTAACAGTTTGTCAGATTATGTGAATATCATTTTGGTTCATACAGATGACAGTGAGTAGATTAACGAAAAAGCTGAATTGGATGTTCCTCAGATTTCAAAAAGTGGAACACAGGGAATTAGCAAAGATCCTGGATTATCTCAAGCAGAGTCAGTGTAATTAGAAATATATTCAAGTCACAAAATGGCGAATAGAAGAGTCTTTTCACCCAGATGTCAACCTGGGATTACATGGGTAGACCATATTTTTTTAAAAAGAGTGAAAATTACTGAACTGCATACAGTCATGGTGAAAGCTGAACTTCATTAAGCTGTTGCAATATGAAATTGATTTGAACTACTGTGTAGGTAAAACAGTAAAAGCAACGGATATAGTCCCAACGTTGTTGAGAAGATTACATTAGGGTAGTTTTTGGTTTTCTTTGAAGAATTCCATTGTCCAAAAATGTTGGACAATGTTGTTCCACTCCCTAGAACAAAACTGTTGAAGTGCACAGCCTATTTTGGTAGTAACATTTCAAAAGCAAATTTCTCAACATCAGTCACTCAAAATCCAGCATCAACACCTTTTAAAAATTATAACTATGGCTAATTTAATAATGGCATGACATTTTTCAGGAGACAAGATATCTAGATGGAAATATCCAAAACATGTAATCAAAGACAAGTTATAAAATGTGTTTGGAAATGACCTGTGCACCTTTTGAGCATAAGACAATTAGAATAAATGACAGGAAAATGTTTGCCTCTTTTATCACTGGAAGCACTCTATTGCTACAATAAACTTGAAACAATTTAGAAGGTTATGTGAGACAAAGTCTTGTAAGACCTGGTGCAAGTTTCAAAAAATTTAATTGAAGAGTCATACATGAGAATGCTTTTTCAAGCTAAAGCAGTCTCTTGAGACCTCATTAAGGCTGAAAAACCCAGATATTTGCATGAAGTCAGTAACTACATCCTGTTATAACACTCACACCAGTAAAAGTTATTGCTGAAATTTTATACCACAACAAAACCAAGAGATATGGATCTTTAAGGGTCCAAAGGATAAATGAACATATAATTAGTTTTGAAGACCATCACAACTTTTTGCTCTTTTGCCTGATGGAAAGTGTCCTACAGCAAAAGTATTTCTACTATTTCTTTTGAAATATACACTAATATCTGTGTTCCTGAATATTAAAAGAAGCTAGTTTTTCATCTACTTTTTAAAAAATAAAATTCTTTCCATTCACTGGGAAATTTGCTGACTTTCCAACTGGTAACTTTCTTTGTTTTACCATTTCCACATTCATCATAAACAAAATAATATAATAAAACTTGAATATGTAATAAAATGAGCATTAAAATTACTAACAATACACAGCTTCAACAATAAAATTGTGGCTGACAGCATGACTTTGATGAATGCATTACATTTATGCAGCAATTTAAGATTTTTCTTTTTTTTCCTTCAGATTCATCTGTGATTTGGTAATCAGAAGTCTAAGGCTGTTCAGGTTCTCATCAAAGCAAGCCATGGAAGTGCATTATGTTTTCTTCTCAGAATAGGAGTGTGTGGGGCTCAGTGAATGCAAAAGAATATTCATGATACAATTCACCTTCTCCTGAGTCAGGCCTGCTTCTTTCTACTTAAGCATTCAGAACTCTGCCTGGCTTGAGAAATGGCAGTCAACATACTTGAACTTTAAAGAATTTTCACTATTGCTCTACATCAGGCTCTGGGACCTTTTGGCTGCACTGGGTCTAAACCAAGGCTTATTGTATATAAGGCCAAGGGCAGTCTCTTTAAATAGAATTAGGTTCTGAAATCCCTCCATCCCTCAACATTTCTTTTTCCCCACAGAAAAGTATTTATGCACTGAACAGCACAAAACTCCCTTCTGAGAGCTATTACACCACTTGTATCAACTAACTATGCATGTCCCAGCACAAGTAGTTTTTATGGTTGTCCTGGTTTCAGCTTANGTTTCTTTCATAAGTACAATTGCATCTTTAGTGGCTTAAATATTTTTGGAAATCTGGCCTTCATGACTGAGCCAATCTAGTCCCTTTATATTCTCTAAAGTTATCCCTCTCAGCTTTCCTATCTCTTGCATCAAATTAAAGTTTCTCGGGACAAAAAAAATAATTTACCATAGTGCCTTCTGAAGGACTTTCTTGGGTACCAATAACAAAAGAATAACAGAGCAACAAGTCACTTTATTCCAGCTCACAGGTAAGTTTATTAAAACTAATAGTTATACATAGCACTATGCATCTCTTTCACTTGTTGTAAAGCTCCATCTGCATACTTGAAGCATCGTTTTTCCTGATTTGCTGCTCAGGGTGAAAGAAACCATGTGCACATTTTACAACCTAAAATAGCAGTTTTCCCTTTTTTTCCCATAAAGCCTCAGGCTGAGGTTGGTGGTGTTCAGTGCTTCATATTTCCTCCCTACCTGAGCATCTTTGTGGGAAGGTACAGAAGGAGAAATAGCAAAAATATCGATTTTTCACACATTTCTGATCATAAAGAATGCACGTAAGGAACACTTTTCAATACACTTGTTTTAGCTGCAAACATTTATGAACTATAAAAATGATTTGACAGTCGGATCCAACAGGCAGGAGAGATCAATTGTACTGCTATGACCGAAATAGATTATTACAAAATATGTTGCATGCCTCAAACATTATACTTGTAATATTCAAATATGTCTATTTTCTCAGAAACTCAGTGCTTTCAGAAACTGACTTCATACTTAAACAGTTTATGTTTCTCAGTGTCTTATCATCATCCAGGTACAACCCTCTAACTTACAGATATGCTTTGAAAGGAAAAGAGGCAACAGTTACAATTTACAGAACTGAAAATTTTAGGTGGAAATTGGGAAAAAAAAATCTTCACCATGGCAGTGGTAAAGCACTGGAACAAAAGCCAAGAGGGGCTCAGGAATCTCCATCCTTGGAGGTATTCAAAGCTGCAACCTACTCTGACTTTGAAATTTGATCTGCTTTGAACAGAGTGGACTGGAGACCTCCAAAGATCCTTCCTGAATTAAATTATTCTGTGATTCTCTGATATGATGTTGCCATGTATAGAAATTATGAATGATTTTCTCAGTAAACACTGGCACACACCGGGCTGAAAGACCATCTTTTGAAGATTGTGTAGGTATCTGCAACGTGGTAGGTAATCACAACGTGGGAATTCAGTGCATTCCTGCTTCATAAATTGATTACCTGGAATTCAGACAGTATTGGAAAATGAGCATCCATTTATCCTGTGGCACCAAGCAGTGTAAACTATCTCTTAAGAAACCCTTTTAAGAACTATTTCCCCTTTTTCTGTCCAGAGTAAGAGAATAAACCCTCTGTGTTTATACAGCTATGGGCAGTTTCCTTCTGTTCAGAGTAGATCACTCTCCTAGGCCTTGTGGCAAAGTGTGCTGGCTTGTAAGGATTATAGCCCCCCTCCCTGCCGCTCTTATTCTGGATGGGTTTTGGTGGTTGCTCTTACACTTAACATTTTTCCCTGCTGAAGCTATAATTTCAGGTGATACAAGCCCTTTTGGGTTGTTTTTTCTTGAATTATGTTTAGAAAAATCCCAAATAGATGGTGTAAGAGTACTATGTTCTCATCACACATCATATTGGTTTGCATAGCAGATGAACTGCTTCAGCACATTCTGGGTTTTCTAGTATTTTCAGGTGCTTTGTTCCAGACCACAATCATATTATGGTCTTCTCAGGAATTTCTACCTTGAAACTTGGTAGGTGGCTGATGAGTCACAAACTTGCAGACATTTCTTATGTTCTAGTGGTTCCTTGTACATACTTACAGACAGCATAAAGGAGTTCACAAGCTCACAAAAGTCCCCTAATTTTCCTTTTCCATACTTCCATATTTTAGCTCATTCTCCCTGAGTTAATGATTTTAGTTATTTTGGCTTCATTGTTCAAGCAGTATAAAAATTAAGAAATAAAACTACTTTTTCTCATTTATTTTGCTGTCACCCATCGAGTTCAGACAAAAAGGAGAAATTCTGCTTTGCAATCATCTGCTGCAGTTCAAGAGTGATTAACCTGACAGCACTTTTCACTGTGCCATTTTTACTGTTAGTATTTTCCTGAGTTTGTTTTACTCTTGACATTATGTGTTGTTCAAAAATTACTCAGAACTCAAGAGATCAGAGGCCTCTTCTATCAGTCTGTTCTCATGTAATACAACAGCCAAGTCCAAAAAGCTGATGCAGAACTCTCAGAAATTGTCTTTTTTTGTGTGTCCTCAGAACTGTGAACATATTTCAGAAAGAAGCACTGACATTCTTCTTTGCATGTGGTTACCGTCAATCTGGTCAATCATCCTACCTGTAAGTCAGTAGAACAAGATACTCAGTGTGAAGAGAGCCAAACAACATGTTTTGTGGCTGTTAAAAATATTCTCCTCTATCATGTGTTATCAGTTTACTTAAAGCAGTGGTAACAAATAGTTGAAAGAAGACTGAACTGCCAGAACTGTTTTGCTTACAAATGTTCAACTGTGCTCAATGTTTTTCTAAACAAAGCCAAAACTCACACGGGAGTGGGAACTCCTGGAAGAATATGCTGCAATGAGTCTCTCTTGAAATGGGACATCAGTTTTTTGTACTTGTTAAAGTAGCTGTTTGTGCTGCTTTTTACTAGCAAAATGAATCTTATCTCAAAGATTCAACTTCAGAATAGAGAGGAGTATTTTTAGCTCTCATTCTCAGTCAGTGGCTGTCACTTTCTTGCTTTTATTGTATTGAGAACAAATTCAGTTTATTTTTCCATTCTTTTGTCTCACTTCTTGCAGTACACTGACAAGCTGTGTGGGAAGCAGCAGCAAGAGAAGGGAAAAAAAAAACCCAACAAAAACCAAACCCACAAGGCAGACAGTGTTTTGGCCTAAACTTAAAATCTTGGGGGCAACAGAAGAGGTCTGCCTTGGTGAAATTCCCTCAGTGAGACCTTGGTCAAACAAACAAAGCAGTTAAGTACAGTGTGATCTCAAGATTTAGTTCAAGCAGAGTCCCTTCACTGAAAGGGAAATAGTTCTGCTTACAAGGAACAGCCTAATAAAACCTCTAGTTTACATGTTAAAGTATCATCTCAGGTACTGTGGCTCTGCAATGGTCAGGGACTCATCTTTACCCAAAACTCATACATAATGAGCAGAACAGAATTTGGTTTCTATTATCCTACCAGAGCCTTAGGGAATGAAAAAGGTTCTTTCCAAGTGTATTATTACTAGCTTCAGAGGAACAATAAAAGAAAGGATAAATCTGACATTGTCATCAGTTATGATGTGGATAGTGGCATTCTCTTCTGCAGCACTTGAATCACAACCTACAACATTCTTTCCATCTCCTGAAAAAGCAGGAGATAACTCTCTTGACAAAGCGCAGTTTCATTTCTCTCCATTACCCATGTCCTGAGATGAAAGTGATCAGTCAGAGTAACGGACCATAACCAGAGAGTAAGTAGTTCTAAACACAGAAAACAGATTGACAGGTTAATAAATAAAGTAAATCTATGTCCTAAACCTCTCTCAACCACAAGGCTATAAAAACCCCTCTTATTTTGGTTTTCCTTGCTCTACTCTCCAAAGATACAAAATTTTAAAAATCTTTGTCTCTGCCACAGAAATAAATATTGGCATCAACATAACTGGAGCAGCAAATCTTTTATTGGGAAACAGAGACAAGGAGATCCTAGACTTCCTGCAAGCTTCTTGCTAGTTACTTTAATTGTTGCAATTCTGAATTCTCACAAGCACAGTGATGAATATGCAGATATTGCATTTATATTTGTATGCTACTCTCTATAAAACAGATGTGCAGCATCTGATCCCGCATTGCTTATGTACCTGGTATTGTCACTTCCATCTGTGCTTCTACTGTTCCTCTGATACTGTAAGATCTAGCATGACTATGACAAGCTCCCTGTTGGTCATATAAACATAATTCTGATTATGAAATCAAGCATCTATAATCCACAATCTGCTGCTGAAGGTCTCCTTATGTAGAAAAGAATCTGGTTTAGTATATAGCTAAACTCTCCACTCCCATCTAGTAGCAATGTTTTATACTCAGCTTGTGTGTCCATAAGTAATACATTATGAGGGACATTGGAAAGGCAGCCCCCCTCCAAAAAAAAAAAAAAAATATCATAAAGCAAAAGCAAGTATAATGTAGTGAAACATGTTAAAATTCAATCACAGAAAAAAAGGTTCATTTTGGTGAAAGGGAGGTAGTATTTAAAAACTCAGTAATATAACAAACAAGCACATGAAAACACATTTAGGAAAGTAATTAAGAAAAAAGAAACCAACCAACCAACCAAAAACAAATCAAAAACCCCCAGCATTTACCAACAGCTACCACACTGTGGCATCCCATGATAACACAGTATTTGATTGTATATTCAAAAGAAATTAACACTCAGAAGAACAGAAACACCTCTGATAATCTACTGCAAGATATATGGGTAAATTCTGACCTTTTAAAAGCAACAAATCTAAAATTGTAGATTTTTCCTCTCTCAGAAGGCTGGGCAAGTTATTGTCTTTTAATTAAGGAAGAACATATGATCTATAACATTTGGAGTTATTTACGAAGCATTTAAAAGTTCTCAAAAAAAAAAAAAACAAACAAACCTGTCTGGGGTATTGACAATGAAAAAGATTGTTAGCAGAAAATGGAAAATGTGACTGTCCATGAAAAGCTTATTTGGCTGTACTGAGTTATTCCAATGTTTTAGTGGTATATCAATATTTATGCTATTGTCTACAGTTTTACTCTAAAATAATAAGCAGTACTTTGTTTTATCTTTGTAAAAGGAGAACTCATTTTATAATCAAAGCAGAAATATTACTTTATCTTCTGTACACATAAGACTAACATTACGATAGATACTTTGTGGTGGATGTTGAATGGTGCTAGAATAAATTGAAAATCTTCTGAAATTATACAACACAGCTGCATTAATACCTAAAGATTTAATCATGATTAATTATATAATGCATACTCAAGGAACAAAAAATAATCTGTCTCACATAACGGGTTACCACCTTTTCAGTTCAGGAGACTTAATTTTGCTGTGACCTTCCAACAAATACAATTCAGTCACAGGTTGGTTAGGCACATTTTTTGTATGGCTTAGAGAAATACAATGGAAATACAATTTCGAAGTCCATCACAAGTCTGTTACAAAATCTTTTCCAGTTTCTGGGCTGACAGGAATAATGGAATGAGTATATATTGGAACAGGTGACTGATCAGTAAGAACCCCCCAGTTCAGGCCTATGGCTTTTAATTCAGTTGCGCTAGGCTCATTGTTTTTCCTGACACCTACCAGTTCACTCATTTTGTAGGACATGCTTCCTCAGAAGAGTCATATAGGTATGTATGCTTCCATTTTTAATGGAATGTTCTTACTTTATTGGAAGCCATATGCCAGAGTGCTGGTTTCTGCTGCAATTCAGAGGAGCTTGACTGTGTAGAAACTCATTGCACTTCGACACAGCAGGTCTAGAAAAGCCACAACCTAAATTTTTTACTACAGGTAAAGGTTTGCAGGCTGGATAATTTGTTTGAGTAGGGGGTATTGTTATCTCAAGTGTTGTAGATGGTTATCACAGACCTATGAATTTGTTATCTCAGCTGGAAGAAAATGACTTTCTGTAAAATTGCTCATCTTAACTATCATACCTAATGAATGCAATGTGGATTAAGACAAAGAGAGATGACTAGATTGTAGGAGGAGCACAGCTAGATCTGCCACTGTTGCAGGAAGAGCGGGAGTGCACTTCTCTCGTAGGAGAGAAGTACAAATAGACAATGTCCAGGGAGACCCTTCTGCTGAGTCACGATGTTTGGAAAGGATCTCCTTGCTT
>VZTL01046791.1:341-11885 GCA_013400535.1 Scopus umbretta
AACATAATTCATTTGAGCGATATGCACATACCACTTCATACATATCATCTACGCCTCACACAAGAAAAGCAAAATTGCTGTAACTCCTACTAAAGATAATGTCATGCCTTTAATGCTTTTCACACTTACCTTTCTCACATTATAAAAGTCTCGATGAGGATTACTCTTTAGTTCTTTAAATTCCGACATTTCATTTAACATCTCATGTAAACTAAATTTAGATTCTAAAAAGTTAAGCCTCCGATGACAATATGTTTTTCTGTAAAAGAAAACGTAAAAATTAACTTTAACTTAAAACTGTTTGTATTTCAAGTTCAGAAAGAACTTGAAAGTTTTCACAGTAAAAACAAGTTGGGTTTTTTTTTTGGTTTTTTTTTTTTATGAAGACCAGGACAAATCTGTTCTTCTTATCCTACTGGTTAACAAATATATAAGTCAATACCAATATGATTTCAGACAAAAATTATTAGTGAAACCTCAAACAGAACTCTACATAACTGTGTTACATCGTTTAAGTTGTCCAAGTATTGTTATCACTGTATCTGTGCATAAACTGCAGTTCTTTTAGTAATGATGACCACAGAAAGCATAAAGCCTATAATAAAATGTGATGTCAATTGCTACTACTCTGAAACTATACCTCCAATAGAGCAGATCACCTCATATATAACACAAACAACCTGTAATCCAGACTTACTCACTGTGGAAATAATTTAAATATTCCCCAAAGTTTATTTGCTTTTTCAGTGTGAATATAAGAAGCCAAGATAAGATCCAATACACTTCCATTTTTTATGCCTTAAAAACACATATATTGTGTAGAAATACTTCTTTTCCAAAATAATTTGTGCTCTTCTTAGAAAAATCATGCTTTGTTTGCTCCTGCTTGTCTGCTCCTCTGTCTTCACTTTCATCTTCTGTTGTTTCTCAGTCTATTTTTAACCAATGACGTGGTTTTCTTCTTAGCCATCTGTCAATTCTTATTGAATCTACAATATTTTTGTAGCACCATTAGTGTAATAGCCTTCTTTCTTCTGCTTTATTGTTGACAATCTCTCCTCAATGGGACACAAATCCCATTATAGATTTGAAAGGCCAATTCAAACACAGTCTCACTGTATCTGATACTGATCAAGACCCATTTGTCTGCTGCAGGAAGTCTTTGTTGGGTTATACTATTATTCAAGAGACCAGAAGACTGAGGAGTAGGGGTGAGATTTCACCAGTTTAAGAACAACACAGATTAAGTACAATGGGTTCTTGATCTCCAAGCAGCCCCATGTGTGATAGACATAAATGACAGGAAAGCACTTGCTGCAAACAGGGAAACAATACCATACAAAGAGTTTATGCAACAGGATTACTGAAAAGACTTTTTCCTTTTCGTTTGTGTGTATTTATCAGGGAGTGTGGATCAGCCTGCAAAAGCTTAATCTGAAGAAGTGAAAGAAGCAGATGATTGCTCCTTCATTCACAAAGGTGCTGAGTGTTCTAACATGTCCTACCAAGGCCCTTTGTATGGCTTCCTGGTAGACTGTTAACAAAAGCTACAAAAAGAAGGGTCTTCAGTATAACTTTTGTTTCCAGTTCTTCCTCCTTGTCCTTTAATCTTCTCAGTATGTGTCTCTTAGAATCTAACACACTGAATCAGGAAATGTATTTACCCATTGCATACTGTATATAAGCATACTCAAGCTAGCTTTGATTTGGAGCAGGAGTGCTGATAATGCTGGGGGAAGCATAGGCTTTTGCTCTTGAAAAAGTGCTTAGGGAACGGGACAGTTCTGTTTAGCCCATCTGCTTTGTCACTATCAATGTGCAAGGCAGACAGATCATGCTGCAGCTGCCAGACACAGACTTAAAGAGGAAAGAATGCATCAGGTGTGACTAACTTGTCACATTGTAAGTGATGATCTCTCAAAGGCAGACAGACTGGGAATGCAGTGCTGGCAGGCAGGGCAAACTGTTCAGAACAGTCCAGGCTCCTGCTTTGTTCCATCCCATGGTGGATTCTTTTCTTTTCCTGGTGTTGAGGCCATGAGAAACCTTGATGTTTCCAGTCCTCAGCTGGGAAGTAAACTGGATGCACGTTTGTTATGCACTGGGTGAGGACATTGCTTTGCGACTGTACTAGAGTTGTTGTTATTTCTGGTTTCGAGAGATTTTCCAGGAGCTTGATGGTTCTGGAAGATTTCACAACTATTTTGATTGTGCATGCATGGGTCAATTTTAGAGTACATGAGCAGTTAATTCACATCTGGAACAAAACAGGCTGAATATGTATGTTGCTGAGTTGTTCTGTATCCTCTGCATACGCAGGGTTTCTCTTCATGCAGCAAGAGCAGAACAGACATGAAGGAATTCCAGACAACTGTTCAAAAGCCTCAAATTCTGCATAGGCCAAACAAAATAAAAAATGTGAGGTTCAAGTTGCTGTTCCCGTGTCTCAAGAAGTTTGGGTCAGATTTGACTTCAATGGGAACATTTGGCCAAATTTTTGCTTTTCTGTTAACTGCTTCTCATTTTGCTGTGGTTCATGCAAAGAATCTAAAGAAATTAAACATAGCTGTATGTGGTTGTTGTTTTTTTTTCCCTTTTAAATCTTTCCATGATGCATTAGTGCTTGAGGAAGGGCAAAACAAAACATTACTGTAGAATGATTATGTTGAGGAATTAAATATCACAAAAGTGAGAAGGGTTAAACTAAAGGTAACCAGCAACCTGAAGGAGCAGAGAAGAAAGAAACATACGTTGGACCATCTGCAATTAGAGCAAGAACGTGGCTCAGGTCAAGGGTATAGGTCTCCAGGTCAGGATATGGCAGACTCCGAGGTTCATTGAGTTCCATCATTTCTTTGTTATCATAAACAAAGGGAATTCCACCTTTCATCTTGATAACATAATCCAAATTGTCTGGAGCATCATCAAGATTGTAAGGATCTTCCTTTTCTTCTGGGGGTGAATGGAAATCTAGAAATAAATTTACATTACATTTAGAAGAAATAACTTAAAAGGCAAAAATAATTACATAAGGATTTTCTGCTTCTATCATGCTTCATTTCTAACAGAACTTAATACTTCCATTAAAATGACATTTTCAGTTACTATAAAAGATCTGTTGTTACAACACAGCTTTATTCTGACAGACTTTAATTGCAGTCCCTCTCTAAGCTAAGTGCCTACCTTAATTCAAATATCATACATTATTAAAGTTCTCTGAACCAATGTATAAATAGATTTAATACTACTCTTTTTTAAAGTATGATGGCACAAGTTTCAAAATAAGTTTCCAGAAGTATTTAAATTACGATGGTTACAAGTATAGTCGAGATTTTTGAACAATAAAACAGTTGTTGACTTCATACCCACCTTCATTATTTTCTTTTCACCTTCTGACTCACCATAGTAATTTTGGAAGTTTGTATTTAACCACAATAATGTAGCTGTTCTCACATTGAAACATCAGTCAGAAAAGAACATGCTGTGCCTTACTTCTTCACCTCTGCCCTTCCCACAATCCAATGAGCTAGAGCAGTGCATACGTACTAGGACGTTTCCTTTCTCTCAGCCATTAGTGAATATACTTCATACACTCATGGTAGAGCAGGAAATAATTTAAGATTCAGTGCTTCTCATTCTGACCAAGGCAGTGGTTGGTTTGTAGGTTTTTTGGGGGTTTGGTTTGTTGGTTTTGTTTTGATTAGGTGAGGGTTTTTTTTCCCACTTGTGGGGGTTTTTTTGTTTGCTTGTGGGTTGTTTTTTTTTAAATAAAACTCCTTATTTTTATGTTTAATTGCTTTTGAAATGAGAAGTGTAGAAGCAAGAGACAGTACACCACAACTGTAGTTTTCCCTGATCACGACCGAAATCAGAAAGTACCAGAAAAACAGTTGGGATTTTTTCAGTACAGTTCTGTAATACCTTTACAAAATTACAATTTTTTTCTGAGAATCAGATAAACACAGGTACTTCTGAGAGATTCAGCTTATGTGAACACTCAAACATCACTCATGCTAGTGAATGTTCATCGCTTCTTTTACACTATCTTACTAATGCAAATAGCATAAAATAAGTGTCTCAACAGCATTTATGTCGACTGAACTACATTCTTGGTCCCAATCTTATCACTGAGATTTCTTCTTTACCTGTTCAGTTAAGCCAAGACAGAAAATTAACCAGTCTTTTTATTCAGCTAAAGCACCTGAATGTATGCTATAAACTGATATCATTCTTTCCTCTAATATTCATAACTATCCAGCTCAAGCTTGTGCTAATTGAGACATTGTGTAATGAGAATTTATTGTTTGTGTCATAAGTTTAAAATCATAACTTTAAAAAAGTTATTAACCCAATAATAGCTTGGAAATAGCTCCCTGGCAGCTGTTCCAAAATATCTTTTCTGTCTTGAATACTCAGTATACTGTCCTCTTTACACTCTTTCCGTATAACAAATGCTTGAAAACATGTTAATTCATCCTCTTTCAACCACTGAGCTAGAGGGTAATTGATTTAAGATGTCACTTTACAGCTGAGAATACATTGCCAACAATATGGTCACATTTGTACAGACCAAAGGTTGCTCCTCACAGGCTAATTCAAAAGCTAATAGTGCAAACAGTTTGATGCACAAGCAAAGCTTTCAAGATACAGCCCACCTAAGGGATAAATACCATTTGTGACGTATATAGAGGGGAATATGCTCAACCTAATAAACTCTGATCTCTCAACAAGGCTTATTAACCCAGGCAGAATGCCCAACAAATACGACTATACAGCTTCCAGTCTTGACCTGGTTAAGTGTACCATGCCTGTGAGATTACTGGCTCAGGGCTTACTAGCTAGTATGTCTGTATCGTGCTTTAATTTACAATGTAGATGAGCTCATAATCCCTTTTATTTCAGCATGCCAAGATCAGGAGGAATGACGTTTCACTTTAAACCATATCCATATATCTTTTTCCTGGAGGACCACAAGTGTACTACTTACCATCCCATTTGCTGAAAAAAGAAAAAAAATAATCAATGAGCATCTAGTATGTTTTTTTAGCTTTTGATAGCTTCAAAGTTTCAGATGAGACACAGAATTTATAACATAGTGATTCTCCACCACTTACTAACAAAATAAATTACAGAGGCAAAGACACTCAGAAGACATCATCACAAAAATCCAACTTACCTTTATTACAGCAGTGCATGGGTTTAACTGTATATTTTAAAAAGAAGAACAAGGGTATTCACCTGGATACACTTCATCTTCAACCTTCCATTTTTCATCTTGCATGCTACACAAATACTGAGATGTTGTTCTTGGGAAACGATGGTACGCAAGACGTGAATACTTTTCTCGAATGAGAAGAGCTTTCACCAGGCTCTTGGCAGCTTGTTCATAATCATCAACTGTAACCTGAAAGGAAAACCTGGATAAATACTGACAAAAGTAATGCAGAAGTTTTGGCAACAAACTGAATCCAAGCTGGTAACAAGGAGACTGAGTTTCCAGAAATCTAAGTGTACGTGGCTTGACGATAAGGATCTTACCCAAGGTCTCAGGAAGGCAGTGACATAAGCACAGTACAGATACAGTATGCAAAACACATATTTTTTTTTTCCTCCTACCATATATTACCCATTTATTTAATGCCTGATTATGTTTTTATCTATTCAGTTTATATTTATGATAAAAAGTAAAAAGTACCTGACCTGGACTTTAACTGTTTCACAAATCAATGTGTTCACAAAGCAATTTACAGTTTGTTGCAGAGAGCCATAATATACTGGCACTTCACACTTTATATACATTAGCTGCTTGTGGTTTGGGATTTTTCCCTATTAGATACAGAAGGGAGAAAAAATGGTTTCTTACCCCTGCACAGTAGTCCCCACTAATTGAAACTCTCTGAAACTCTGGTACATCATATGGCACTTGGACTGGCAGAAAAGCACTTGGAAGAACTGGCGTTGCAGGAGACAGAACAGGATTTGCCGATGGTGCTTTCCATTCCTGAGACGGAATTTGTAATGACAAAGACTGGGATCGAATCATCTTGAAACTTTTCTTCCTACGAATTCGTGGTATAAAGTATAAAATAAGCCATGGTATAAAACATTAAATACACTGGAAAACTGATTACAGCAAAGATGTATGCTTGTCCCCTAAGAATTTTTACTAATGAAATCTCTCATACCACAGGAAAAGTGTTGATCACTAAGTAGTTGTGCTTTTAGCTTTTTTCTATTGACATTTCACATGATACATATTATATACAACTGCACTTACCCTCCACACAAATACAGTGTGCCACAATCTATTTACAACCACTGTAAGATGCCCTACGGTTTGTTTTGTTTCACTTCTTACAAATTCAGTTTCAGCAAGTCACTGTACAGAAGGAAAATGCGATCACTGTGCTTAACTTTAGTAGGAGTTGATTCTTAGAGACCAGTAGCAGCAGCATTCATGAAGTATCAGACAGAAACAAGTGAATGTTTGGTACAGCAAGTTGTTGTAAGTTATCATGCTTTTCATTCTTCCCAAAACATTTAAAAACTCATCTAGTTGTCAGACAAGACTATGGATCAAAATTTCATATATAGTCATTCAGTTAAACTTGTAAGAAAAAGATGAGCATGTAGTTCTTCCTTAGGCAGTGTCTGATGAGACTTGAGCAAAAGGCTAATGTTGCTTATCAGAGTAATAACATATCATGGCTATGATACACAAGTTCATTCCTCCCCTCAGGGCTCTAAAAGGCTAACCCCTATAGATTTAAAAACTTTTGCCCTTTCTCAGCAAAACTGTGATAGATGTGTACCTTAGACAAAACAACTAAAAGAATGCTGTATTTTTCAGTGAAGTAATTGTAACACCTGAAGTGAAGCTCTGGAGTATCTCTAAAAGGTTTAATTTTCCTTACTCAGTGTAAATGTATTTAAATGTATTTTAGATATTCATATAATAAATAAATAATGTTACAAACTACCTGTGATATCACTTTCTTTTGTAGTGTGGAAATACTCCCTTGTTTTATAAACTAGATGCCAAAAACTTAAAGTGTTAGTAAGAACCACTAACAAAGAAAAAGGAGTACTAGAATACACTCTGGAAGTTGTATATTAATTCTGTGACTTTCTGAAAAATAAAACATGCAGTGCTAGTATGATTAATACCCTATGACGAAATTCCATCCTCTCCTAAGTACTTGTAGCCACCTCTGAAATCAGTATGAAATTCTTGAAAGGCAGTGTTGGATCAACTGCAACTGAACAACAGACGTTTTACTCGTGCAACTGTCTTCAAAGAACACTTCAGTCCTGTAGGACAGGGATGAATACTTGTTCTGTTCCCACATGTAGACAATATACATACAATATCCCACTTCCCACAGTTAAACTTGTACAAACTTGGCATACAGTTTGACATATTTCTATAAGACAATTTCTCAAATTAAAAGTGAAACTTACTAGTTCAGGAGGAAAGATATACCAAATAGTTGTTTCAATGAAAACATCTGGTTTTCCTTTCTGTGCTTGTTTATGTCTATGAACATGCCAACTGGGAAACCCACTTGCACAATTCAAAACCAGAAATCTCAGCCTGTATCATCAGTATGTCATACCTTAATTTAACTAAATTGACTCTTCATCCTTCTGTTCCAGAAATATGATGCCAAGCATTGCCCAACTGATTGTCTGCGGCTAACCAGATACATGTGTTTAGCTATCACTTTCAAAGGCTTCCTTGTTTGCTTGCTTTTTGCAGAGTCTGTACACATCCACGCCATTTGCTGAGCTGCTGAGCTCCCACGACTTTTCCAAACAGTCTAGCCAGTCCACTGAAGTTAAGATACTGGAACAGCCTGACATCAGGGTAAGGCTCTCTCTCTCTCTCACAGAAGATAATCATAAATCAAATCAAGTTTGGCTTTATTAGATTCATGGGTAAACTAAAGGTGGACTACTTTTTTTTTTTGAGAAAAACTCAAAATGTGCACTTTTATGGCTGACAGTGGTTAGATTTTATCTCTGTGAGTCAAGGAAACCTATGAATAACCTCATTATGCCAATACCACTTTTCACCTTCTCCCTTGATGTTAAATATCAAGTCTTCGCTTTAATCTATTTTTACAGAGACTAACAGAAGGATCATACCACTGTCATTTTCTCTGTGTTAAAATTTTCCGTTTCTCTGAATGAAACTCGAATAAAGGCGGGGGAGGAAGTGTTTCTTTTTCTGACTCTTTTTACATTAAAGAGTCTTATGGTTGTGTCCACTTCTACCCAGCTATGCTGTTTGTTCAACTTGCATAAGCAATATTATGCTATTCCTGGAAACGCAGCTGAGACCACCTCAGTAATCCAAGCTCCTTAGGGCCCATCCTCACACCTTCTGCACAGCACAGAAGGACATCACACAGGTGCCCTTGGTACCTGCTGTTGCCCTTTCTCCTGAAGTAGTAAGAGGCAGAATGTTATTTGCCAGATATTCCAATATTAACTCAAACTCATTTAAAAAACTATATTCCACTAAGAAAGCAACTACTGAACAAACCTTTTCGCTGTTTCCACAGACTGTTGTTCTGCCAGTTCCTTCTGCAGTTCCCTTTCCTTGGCCTCTTTCTGCCCAATAGGGCAATCTTCAGGCACGGTGAACAGTGACAAGGCATCTTTGCTGTCTTCTTCTCGGAGAACTTTAGCAAATACCTTCTCTGCTAGAAGTCGCACATGCTCATCAACCTCAGAGATGTTCAGCTTTGGAAACTGCCTGGGCATCTCGGCTAATAAGGAAGACAGTTGACAAAGTTACAACTACAAGAAGAAGATATGCAAGAGACTGGGGTTTTTTTGTGGTACACCTATCAAAATTAAGAGCTTAGAACAAAAGCAAAATAAAGTAGAACAGCTATGCAGAATTTAAACTAGTATGCAATACACAAGAACCACAGGTATCCCCTGAGCACCTTTACTTGTGGAGCCATGCCAATTTGTGAATCAGGAAATTCCTGGTAAACTTATAAAAATTCCTAAGATACATATGTACAGATTTGCCAGCAGATTCTCCTTACTTGCATAATCAGATAGACTATTATTTGCAATATAATGCATACTTAGCTGTATGTACTTGCACTGAACTTGGAAATCGCATTCACCCAGTTGCCTGCCTTCTTCCCTGCTCAGTGACTTCAATTTTAAAGCCACAAGCGAGTCCAAAAGGAAAGCTGCACATTTCTACCTCACCCCATCATTTCCACAAATAAGAAAGTCAGGGAGCTGCTATGAAGTAAAATGGTTGCACAACAGGAGCAAATACGGTATAGTTAACTCAGTGACTTTTTTTTTTTTTTTCCTCCATTTGTTTTCAGTACTTCATATACTGCTTTTGAATTCTATGTGGGAAGCAGATAGGATATGGCATTTAAATATTATTTAAATATTATCTACTTGGCATTTAAATATTATTTTTCTAAGCATTATGTTTTATATTTTAAATATTTAAGTAGCCTTTCATCACAAAATATTTCCATTTTGTGACAGCAGCACTACTGTAAAATACTATCTTTAGTGTTCCTTCTGTAGTTTCATGGCTTTATTTGTATTTCCTTCTCATACAATCCAAAATGTGAATTTTGACATATCTGGTAGCATTCTGGAAGGGGAAAAAATACAGTGCTTGTAAGTAACTGACCAGCATTATTTATTATGTAGTGTAAAGCTTTTTGAATGCCTTCAGTACGATGGCGTTTGTAACAAATAAGATTAAATTCTTATTACAGAAGTTAAAAATAGCAATAAACATGTCACAACAAATGGATCCAAGCACTGCCAGAATGTTAAGTCTGGGTCCAAAACTGTCATTTCAGAATCCTTTACGGTTACAAAAATACACTCATATTTTATAAGATGGTATTAATTTAAATAACAACATATACTAAGAGTCAGCATGGAGCACGGCAGTTTTGAATTGCTCTGAGCATAACTTATCAGGGGCCCCATTGCAGTATTTCTGTAGGCATGCTGGAAGTTTCACATGTTGATATGTGATCCTTTTGATATGTGATCCTGTTGTTTTCAGCCTAAAAGATTCTAATTAATGTCCACCTGTTTTCACAGTTGCTTTGAGAACGCTTTTGCTTTTATTCTAAGAGCAGATATAGTATGGACAGGTGACGAGAGATATATCGGATCATAACATGGTACTTTAGTGATAATTTACATTATTTTGTGTTCTTAGTTTGTAAAAAACAATTCACAGCCCAGTAGAAAAACATCACTGGTTTTAAAGAACTGTGGATCTGACTCTATACAGTTTTTCTGCCTGGAGAGTATTTGTTTTGCAATTAGTATTAAGTCTTCATAAAAATCAAGCGTAACTACGTAAGAAATACAAAAATACATACACGTTTAGCTGAATGATTCGATGACAATGCACTACGATGTCTTGGAAGCATCCAAACAGACTCAGTTTCTCAATTTCAAACCTCAATGAAGTCATGGGAGTCTTTCCACTGACCTCAATGAAGACGGTTGTCAGCAACAGGAACTGCCATACGTACAGCTGCCAGCAACAAGGGCCTTTCAGGCCACTTCAGCCAGGCAAGAACAATCTTTATAGTTACTCGACTACAGTGAGAGTGCTAGCAATAATAGTAAAATGTGGAATAATAACGTTTCTTCTGCCACTAAATCAGCAATTAAAGTATTTTCAGTAGTGGCTGACTAGGACAGGAAAAATCAATTGGTTGTATGTTCATCACTGGCTGAGCATTTTCCTAATATAAATTAAGTTTTTCTCAGAGAATTGTGATCAGAAACAGAAATGCAGTAGAAAACACACTGCACGAGAAACCATACTGTATTCTAAATCATTACAGTAAGATAGTGAAGAGTCAGATGTATAGATACAAGTACGATCCTCTACTGAGACCAAAGGTTTTTTTTCTTTCTTACAGAGCCTGATCTTTCTTACAGAACCTTGAGTCTCTGCTCAAGTAAGTGAGAGACTAAGGCACAGAGCACTTTGAAAGGTAGGTTCACCCACATCACTGCTAACTTATGTCACTGAAATGAGTTTAATAAACCTAAAATAGTCATGATGCACTTCATGTAACACTCATGCGAGCTGTGCCATCCCAAACTGGAAGACAGATGAGGATCTTGTATCCAGTATCCTTCTATAGAAGTGCTGTCCTTTACCCAAGGTGAGCGACTGGGAGAGCGGTAACTAGGCATCTTAATGGGATGGGGAGGGAGTACGAATGCTATCCAGCAAACAGCCAATGCTCTTTTCCTAAATATCTCTCACAGAATGGCTGCTTTGGTTGCTCGTCCCTTCTGCACCTTTGTGGAAGAAAAGCAACCTACTTCTCTTGAAACACGCTGCATAAAAAAGGGTGGAATGATTATTTAAAAAGCAGTTATTGATCAGGAATTTAACGGGCTTGAATGCGTAATGCGCTCACGCCACGAAAACAACAACAGCGGCCGCCGCCTCCACACCGCCGCGGGCGGCCAGCCGGCAGCGCGGGGAGCCGCATCCCGCCGCCGCGG
>VZTL01046793.1:7222-22838 GCA_013400535.1 Scopus umbretta
AAAAAAAAAAAAGTGTGTTTGAGACTGACTGTCCAGGAGATAATAGCTCTGTAACCTAGGGATTTGGACATTGCCAGGAAGAGGGGAAGCTCTTGGTTCCAGTCACTCTTCCATGGTAGTGACAGTTCTACCTGACAGTTGTTAAATATGTATAATTTTTGGATCATGGACTGCTAAGTACCATCTGACCTCCTAGAGTTGAGAGTATTAAATGAATACTCTAAGCACAAGAAGACCATGCTCTTTCTTGTGGCCTTGCTCTGGCATAAGTGATCTTTAATTCTTCATTTTGTATGTGGAACAACTGTAGAAGAGGTAGAGATTGTTCTTTCCCTTTCCTTTCCCCTTTTCTTCCCTTTGTCACAATGGGATGGTTGGGAAACTCTGCAGGGAGATGGGTAAAATGAATATGAATTCCATGAAGGGCTGAAATGAATATTAATTCTCTGAAGGACTGAAATGAATGGGGTCAGGGTTTTCCAGGACTAGTGTGGCCTGAGTGCTAGCTAGATGTGTGTCTTTTTGATCATCCAGTGAAATTAGAACATGAGAAAGTAACAGAGAGTTGTCAGGAAAGCCAGAGGAAGAAGAGAGGTCTTGTTGATGCTCATCAGGTGCCTGCAGTTCTAATTTTGATTGCTTATTTTCTCTTTCCCTACTACCATGTCATTACTTCATAGGAACCAGGCAGCAAGTAATGGACCATGGGAACAGCAAAAAGAAATTAATTTAGTGGAAGCTAAGGATGAAGCATGATAACATGAGTCAGGAAGGAGAATTCAGATGACTGCATGAAAGCTGGTAGAGAAGAGTGAAAGGACTGAGGAAGGGATAGGTACTACAGGGCTGAGATATTCTTTCTTTGCTAATTTGTGCTATGGTCCTTTAGTCTAGACTTTGGCTACCAGTGCAGTTCAAGAGAGAAAAAATATAGCTAGATGATCAAAATCAGTTTTCTTTTGAAGAAAAAAAGAAAGAATTTTTTGGTAGTATTCTTTCGTCTCTCATTTTTCCTCTGTTTCTCTTTGTCTGTTGGTCTCTGTTTCTTCCCTCCCCCCACCATAGGCTCCCAGCTTGGATTTTGTATATCATGTAAAACTTCTTTCATTAATCGCAGCTCAAATTACCCTGATAATAGTACCACCTCTGTAAAGTGCTTGGCCAGCAAAGACGTTATTTTAATAATGATGCACTGCATAACATACAAATATGCAGTTTCAGTTCTTTGAGCAGCATTTATAGCTCTTACTCTGTTTTTTTTTCTCCTACATTTTAAATTAGGTTTTTATTTTAAATAGTTTAACTAACTCGCTTGAAAACATGGCTGTGTGGAGACATAGGCTCATTACCTTGATGCATCATCTGAGAGAAATCCCAGCAGTGAGGATGACGATGAAGGGTGTAATATATTATCTTACAAAAGGTCATTTTGATGTTGCTCTTCTCAGTGCTGCCGTCAAGAAGTCAGTGCTCCCAGCAATATGCTGATAGCATGTGGGTGTAGGTGTTGATAGATAGGCTTGGATGCTTCTTGAGACTTTTAGAGCAGTGAAGAAATATTTTTAATTGGACAGGCACCAACTCTAGCCTTCAAGCTCTGTTGACACTAATTCTTATAGTAATAATACATTGAATATATTGTGAATCATTTCTCACCGGTGTTAGGAGACGCACTTCCCAAACTTCCAAGTTTAAGGAAAATGGAATTTCCATTTGAAAATGCTGTGGGTATAGTGGCATGACACGTCTGTGAAAGTACCAAACAGAGGGTAAAATGCATTGGCCCTAAGTAGCTTGGACATGCAAAATACATTTTATTCTGTGTCCTCTGCTTCCTCCCTAGAGAAAAATGCTGGGAGGGAGAGGGAGGGACATTAACAATATTTTATCACCAAAATAATGGATTTCCAATATCTCGCTTTTGTGCATATCTTTCTCCTTTAGTACTCTATTTTTTTTGGTGTGTCAAAATTAAGCAATATTTTGGACCCCATTCATGAAAAGATTGTTCTTAGCTCTGTTTATGTACTGAACTCTCAAGTCAGTGGTACCTCTGTCATGAATGAAATGCAAAAATTTAAAAGTTTTTGTAATTATTCACAGAAGTAGGGATAGGCAACACCAACAATTTCCTGAGTTGTTCTGCAACCAGAGTGAAGCCAGTGTATAAATGTCAGGTATTTTCTTTTCAGGGATAGATTATTTTTTTTTAGACCTGGTAAGAAAAGCAATGAAAATTATATCCATGCCACTTCTGATCTTTCAGGGTATATTAGATGTTTTCCAGCAACTTTTGCAAAATGCATCTTGATCTTTACAAGCTTTATCTGAATGACACAGATCAGGTAGTGGTCCTGCCTATGTGATTCAATACAGATGTTGCTAATATATTATGATCTGATATGCTTTGGCCATGGTTTCATCACCTTCAGGGCTGTCTTCAGAAGTGGTACCTTCAACAAATCACCTTTTAATTAAAAATGTAATTTAAATTTTTTTTTTTTCCCCTGCACAAGTGAAATTCCTATCCTAAAATTACATTCCCTTTCCCTCTTCCCTCCTGGCCCTTTTTTTGTATTTTGGGTGTACATTTCAACCAGGTCAATGTGTGTTACCTTAGGTAGGATGAGCATGCTTAAAGACTGTACATGATCCTCTCATGATACAACCGTTAAAAAAGGATTATGGCTTTTAAGTTGAAAGACCACAGCCAGCTTAGCTTGATGGCAAACACACTAGAGAGTTAGTGTCAAAATTAGGACATTTTTTAACTGAGATGCACTGTAGAGAAAGAATTGGATATAGAGCAGCTTGAAATTCAAATTGAGTGGCTATGCAAAATAAACTTTAATCAAAATTTATGAAAGTCTCTGTTTTAGAGAGGAGGCATTGCTGAAAGTATCCAAGTCTGTCAAACAGCCCTTCTCAGTGGGTACTTGTGTCATTTATTTCTGAGTCAGCACAGTGGGGAAGGCAGCAGAGGAGGGCAGTGTGGGTTGAGGATGTCCTCAGCATACGAAGTGACTGCTGTGCAGTGGGAGTGCTGCAGTGCCGCCGTGGTCACCGGTTCTCTTGCTTTGAACTCTGTCTACTTTCTCTGGCTTAGGGTGCTCTCTAGCTGGCCTGACCAGCTGTCTGGTTCCCACATGTCTTTCTCAGGCCAGACGGGGCTGAACTGTCTCATCTTCTTGTGTAGCTTTTATCCAGAGCATTTAAATTTTGTCGAGAGAGAAGAAATTGTGGAGGAGAAAAAATATGAAAAAGCTCCTTTCAGTGCAGTATTCATTTTGGTTAAGTTAAAGTAGCCGTGGAAGTATGGCTGTAGAAGCAGTAAAATTCCAGCTAATGACAGAAACAATTGTTTTTAGTGTAACTTAATTATGTTTTGACAACTTGAGAGAAAGGGGTTTTTGTATGGATGAGTGTTAGCTGGAGAGAATTCCTGTGGAGTGGAGATAGAAACTGCGGTTTAGCACCAATGAGTGGAGAGAGATCAGTAGGATCAGTAAGAAGACTGTAATGGACCATAAAACTAATGTCTTTATTGAGTCCATGATTTTTAGTATCCATTAGTTATTGAGTTCCTGGATTAGCTCTGGAAGGTATTCTGTAAATCTTGCATGGGGGTGAAGGCTGAAAGGTCATTGGGGAGGGGCTGTTTTGTGAAAATGTTTTCCTGCTAATAGCTGTATTCTTTCTTTTTATTGATCATATGAATTTAGTTTGGCACAAAATATGTGAATTGTTTTTTAAATGGTTGCTATGAGGACCCTGTCCTCCTCAGTATAGAGTTCACTAGATGGTAAAATAACATCCTATACCATCACAGCTTGCCTTAAAAATGTATAAACCCAAAAATGACTCCAAGAGGCTTTTGGCGTGGGCTTATACTTCCTCATCCTGCTCTCAGATGCTGAATTTGCTCTAATAGCTAAAGTCTCCAGGATATCCAACAATTGCATGCTATTAAAAAGGAAAAGGGTTTTGGAGTACTCCAGAGAAATAAAAGTTGTAAGGAAAGTTAAAAGGTTTTATTTGGACCTTTTATCAAGTCTGAAAGAGAAGAAATAAACTCCCCAGTGAAATATCATTAAGCACAACTGTTGGCAGAGCCATTGTAACAGCTACAGCACTGACAGGTCCCACTCTCCCCCGCTGGCTTGTGGCCTTACGTCTTTCCTTGTCCCAGCCCCTCTGAATCCCTTAGTGAGCTGAGGCAGCTTACTGTAATGACAGAAAACTATTTAGATAATTTGCAGGATTAGTTTTCTTCTGACTTGTTGAGCTGATTTGGCTCCCTGTGTTGTCGGGTGAACGGTGCAGGCAGTGAGAGGAAGGGGAAGGGTGACCGGAGGGGGCGGCGAGGCAGGAGCAGGGCACCTTCAGCAGTGGCCAGGCGTCGGATCAGCTTGGGCATTTCATCTGGCTCTGCGACTGGGTGAGTTAGCCCCTGGCATCAACACCGTGATCCACGGGCCAGCTGGACAGCTCGAGAGAGAAGGGAAATAGGCAGCTGGGGAACAAGGGCATGAGAGGCTGTCAGCAGGAGGCGGCGTGTGAGAGGAAGACTGTGGTGGGCCATAACCTGTGTGTCAGCTGGATCTGTGATTATTTTTTCCAATTCGGTAGGGTTATGAGTTTCAATTTCTATGTATTTTGTGGATCTCTGCGGTGAGCAGAAGAGAGAGTAAGGGGTTTGAATGTTTATGAAGGCTGAAGAGTGATTAAACCCTCAGAAAAAGAAGAGCTGTAAAAATGTTAGCCTGCAAAGACTACGAGGAGCTTAATATATAGTCCTCTGCCATTGCTATCAGGAACTGAAGGAAAACCCCACACTTTTTCACCTTAAAACACAATCTGTTGTTAACACTATTCCTTAGCAGCTTCAAAAGAAATTGCACTTTCACTCTTCTGGAGCTTTTAGTTTGTTCTTTAAGGTCCACAAGGTGAAAACTGCTGGCAGACCAACCACACTGAACAATCCTTCGAGAACTACTAGGAGGAATTGTCCTCAAACATTTCATCTTTTGAAAAGCCAGCTTTCCTCTCAGAGAGGACAGCCAGTCTATTAGCTATAAAATATAACAGGCTCTGTATTGCAACAAATCAGGCATCTGGTGGTAGGCACAGGAAACACAAGCTTGTATATAGAGTCTCAGCCCTTGGAGTAATTCTTGTTCTTGTAAGCGTTTAAGGGAAGCTGGAGTGCTATCACAGCATGAGATGTTATTCTGCAGCCTGGTGACATCTACAGTATGTTTTATCTTTTTCTTTAAAAAACCCACCCAAACCCCCGTAAGTACAATTAAATACAAATAAAGTAAGTGTCATGAGAATGAATGAATGCTTGAAACTGTAAAGCAACTGTAACAAATTAGGTTATATTTGCCTGACTCTTGAGATAGCCTGAAATAGTAATCCTGAATAACAGTGTTTTTACCAGGCAGCTCAGATTTAATTCCCAAGTCCCATTACTTGAGCACCTCTGTCCAACACAGCTTCAGAGGCTTCGTTGCAGAGAGGCAGAGGCAGACAGGATCTTTTGACACGTGTAGGCATTTCACAGTGAGTAACTGCTGTGTCCCTTCCTTTATCATATTTTCCATTTTTAAAGAGAGAAGGAAAACTAAGTGTTCAAAATAGATGTATGGTCCTGGAAGCATAATGCTGCAGGAGAAGGGGGTTTGCTTAAGTAGCAAGGCCCTTGGTCATAACCCTGGAAAACCTTAAAATCATGATTTTATTATGTGCAGGAAAACTATGTTAGGTAGGCTTCAGGAGCTTGTTGGTTACTGGGAGCATAGACCATAAGAAGCCAATGTTATCATGTTCATAATAAGATGATCTTCATATTTTCCTCTTCATATTGTTGCTAGATTTATAATATTATAAGCTACCAGAACACCAGCGTGCCTGTGTTTAAAATACAAACTTTGTTGTGTGATGACTTACTACTAAATCCTAATGCATTTTTCTTTTGTTTCATTTCATTTTGTGGCTCATTTCTTGCTCTGCACTCCCAAAGATCTTCAACTCTGTGCTTTCTTTCTGAGTTGAGAATGAGTTTTTAAAATAAGCACTTGTACTGTGAACCATAAAGCAAAATACAGAGATGGAATCAAAAGAAGAAGGTAAATTACTTTTAGTGTTCTGCAAAGAAACTTTCACTTGGCTTTTCCTGTTGTTCTGAAACTGTGAAAATCAATATAGAAACATATATTCTGAAGGCAGGTCATCTGTGCACCGGGTGTTTGTAACAGTGAGCTTTGAAGGGGATACTTATGCCCCGCCTGACGCGAATCTACAGTTCTTTGCACTAAGTGTCCCGATGAAACTACATTTTAGCTGTGGCTATCTATCTCAATGGCTATTTCTTTTTACTGTTTCGGACTGCTATCTTTTATTATGGATTCACTGATAGATCAATATGACACAAGCAAGATAAAAGTCAGTTAGCTGTACATGTCTATTATAAGCTTGAGACGTCAGAAAGCATTTTTTCGGGATAGAAAGGATATGCCATCCATCAGAAGCCTCACGAATGCTACTTTCCTGTTAAGTAAACCCAAGTTTCCTTTTAGTTTTCCTCCAATCAATCCATGCCTGAACATCTTTATTTTGAGATCCTCCTGGCCATTCAACATTATTGAATTGAGGAAAACAGATTTGAAAAGTGAGAGTAGAAGTTGTTTGCCATGAGAAAGAGGCAGTAGATGGGAGTGCTGATCTGTCCATATCCTAACAAGAGAAAATCGCAGTATGTGCGCTCTATTATAAACTTTATTATAAGCCGGGGTGAAACTTGCCAGTTTTAAACTGACAGCGTGAAATAAAGAAGAGAAGTATGGGTTCTCTGAGGAAACTTCAAAACTTCTGAGAACAGGTGGAAATTGCCATAATAAAATCTCCGTTATGAAGCTGTCCAGGAGAATAAAGGAATACCCTGGGGCCACTTTCTGATCCAGATAGGAGAGAAAGCTAGCGGCTCTGTGAGCCCTGGTGCTGGCAGGAACAGATTGCTGGGTGCACCATGGACTGCACCTGCCCGGGGCTGCAAGCGCAGCCCAAGGAGCCTGCTCTCCTAGAGCCTTTTGATTGTCTTCAGGGTCGAAAAAGTGTAGGACCAATTTTGAAGCTTTTCCTGAAATTAGGATGTATATGAAGGTTTCCTTTAATATCAGTTCCTTCACAGGACTACATTGTCTTGCTTAACAACCTGGCTTTATGAAATATTTAGAAAATCTCTGGAGACTTTGTGTCAATTTCTTGAAATTGGCAACAGTTAGAAAAATTATTAACAGGGAACACAGATACACACCTACTATGATAAAATTCTTGTGCTAATATGTATAATATTGGTCCTCATCAAACCAAGTTTCCAGTTTTTCACAGGTTTGTCACCAATTTTTAACTTGGACTTTTCCCCCTATATTTTACTGCTCAATCTGTGATGATCCCCATTAAGCTGTTCGTGGACTCACAGCTGAAGAAAGCTGAGGAACTGGGCGCTTATATATTTTCTTTTCATTTATAGCGGTGCTTTCCTGGAATTGTAACCATAAAAAAAAGCATCAGTAATAGAGCAATAAATGTATGCTGAATATTCTTGCTGAAAATAATTTGCTTTGGAAAAAAAGGGACTCACTCATTTGTTGGATAATACAGCACAGTGTTGATTTTGAGCAGGTTCAAAGAAGGATTGTGCATGAAATGAGTTTAAAATTATTATTTTTTTTTCCTGAGGTGTTGTCCTTTCATGAGATTTTTTTCTTAAATATCTGTCATCACATGCAATCTGATATATTCCTGAAGCAAAACAACAGTATTTTTAAAGGTCAAAGTGTACCTTTTTTGACTTGAGGAGCATCTCAGAAGAGACCAAAATTTATCAGCAAGGAAGTACCTCAATCTTCTGTCACTTAACAGATTTCTTAAAAAATGATGTCTACAGCATCATCTTTGCCTCCAAAGGCAGCTGTGCAGAGGTGGGCCTACCTTTTTACTTCACCAATGCTTCCAATGTGCTTTACTGGAAGCGGTGATGCTTTTGCAAGAAGGATGTATAAAAAGAAGGGCCTATTATGTTTCTTCATGTGACAGAAGGCATTCAGGTACCCTGAAATAATGTGGGAGAGATTCCTTTGTCTGTGTTAAATGTTTTGTCAATTACTGGTACTGAGTGCAACGGTAGTGGTAATAGCAATGCAAAAGTCTTATCCCAGAAGAACTTTCAGAAGTGTTTAAACTGTCGGTTCTTCTAGGTGCTGTTAATTGCTCTATCCCAGGATATCATATGCAGCTGAAATTTAAGGCAAATCTGTGTACATTCTGGGTATTTTGGAGTGACCCTTCCAAGGAGAAGAGCTCACAGAGCCTGCTCTCACAGAATACAGCGTCCTTCAGTTGATGTCTGTTGATACAGTTTGCTTTATAGAATGTCTGGGGGTTTTGTGTGGGGGTGTGTGTGCTGTTTTGGTGTTTGGTGGTTTGTTTGGTTTTTTGCTTTCTCTTTTTTTTTTTTTTTTTGTCAAGTGGAGGATCTTCCAATTTGTCTTTGAGCAAAGTCATAGTTCTGAAATGCCCCTTAATGCAGAATTTTGTTGGAGAGGCAAATTCCTGTACGGGAACTGTGCATGCATTGGTTGGCCTGGAAAGGTGGTGTTTCAAACTGTGAGCCTGGTATTGCTTGATATCTAGCTTGATATTTCTGAATTGCATGTTAGTGTGTTTATGGAAGTGTACAATAGTATGGGCTAATGAGGACAAACAAGTAGTAATTACTTGAATAAGAAGGGTGAGAAATTGAAGTGATAGAGCACTAGATTCTTCTTCAGTGACTCACAGTACCAATGTCGTGCATGTTCCCAGGGTTAGCAACACTCTGAGTGGAGCCATCAACATCTTTTTTATATTCAGTCCCTCATATTAATGGTAATTGCTGCTGCATTTTTTTTAAGGAAAAATAAAATATCTTTTGTCTGAATATTTTTAAGATGGCAAAAGAAAAGTGGCACTGTTTGAAAATCCCAGTGGTATCGTAATGAGACTTCACATAAACATTAGATCAAGCAACCACAAGCAGTCTGTGAATTATTCTGGGAAGTTTTTAAACATGGGATATATGACATTATTTAAGTATTTATAAACGTCATCTCATCTGTTATAAGGAAAGCTAATAGACTGTTTTGCAGACATTTCAGCTCCAAAAAGCAATTGCTTCTGTAATCTATTTCTATAAAATTGGCAAAAGTGGAAGCAGACGTACTATGGGTCAATACCAGTGAAAGGCCTCTCTGCAGACAAAAGATTCACAGTCCATTAAGTTTCAGGTCTGCCCTGATATGGATTCCTCTGATGTATTACTATTATATCCTATTTTTGTTGACTCAGTTACTATGTCAGCAAAACCAAACATTTTGGCTTGTGTCCCAGCATCACGCTGTCTATGGAGGATATGTGTTTGCCTCCACCACCATGACAGTAATGAGAAACTGGCATTAGTTTGATTTGCATAATTGTACACTTCTAACCTAGACTCTGTGTCAGTAGGAGACAACTTATTGTGATGATACTCACTGCACATTATTCGTTTTGTGCAATCAGCATTTATTTATGCAAATTTCATCATTACAAGAGGTCATTTTCCAACCTTCCACCATGAAATCACTTTCTCTGCCAATGAACAGTAAGAAAACACCATAGGAGAGCAGCCAGGTATATTTGTCATTCACACTCATTGGCCAAGACACTGCAAAGGGTTTATTGTGTGTGTGCATATGTTTTTAAAATTATGTTTTATGGAAGACTGACAGCTCTGATGACAAAACTAAAATTTGGTAGACCGCATGTGATTCTTTTAGACAAATGCTGTCAAAAAAGGCACACACAAACCCCCAAACAAAACCAACTTACTGTGCCACTAGTGCTGAGAGTTTCTTTAAGAATAATTTATAGACTGAAAAAAATATTTTGTGTTCCCCAGATGATCAGTGGAATGTTTTCTGTGATAAGAAGCAGAACCCTGTAATTTATTCATGTGAGAGATAAAAAGACAGAATAACAAACTAGGATCTCCCACTTGTAACAGCAACCTGAAATAGCAATAAATGTTGAAAAAGCATATCAGAATCATTTGGATCTTAAGGATTCATGAACTCACCTTCAAGACTCTCTTCACAAAAATGTTTCCAAGGTCACATTGTTTATCTTATCATTAGTGGTAGAGGAGCCTCTTAAGGTTTAGTTTGCAAGTAGCTGAAACGACACCAGAAATTACACTTTTCCCTAGACAATCGCTTCTAAGTTTAAAAAGAGCTAGAATATG
Source organism: Scopus umbretta (assembly GCA_013400535.1). NCBI lineage: Eukaryota > Metazoa > Chordata > Aves > Pelecaniformes > Scopidae > Scopus > Scopus umbretta. The sequence goes on from VZTL01046793.1 coordinate 17,547, forward strand.
TCAGTGCTTAAAAGGTAGGAGGAAATTACACAGAACAGGTAATTTGGGGGCTAGTTGACTCTGACAGAGTGATGAGTACTTAACAGATTGTATCTTCACAAGAGGCACAGAGAGTTCACTGGACTCACTAGCATGCAAACTATTGCTGAAAAAAGAATGAGAACCCAAATATGGCTTTGCCTTTTATCATCCCCAAAATACTCAATAGGAATCCTGGAATTCTGAGCAGAAAAAATTAGATGTACTATATCAGCAGTTAGATTAAATCATATTATAAGTGTTATAACTATATACAAAACAAAACCCACAGGTGAGCCACATTTACAAGCAATGGTTGAGTTTCTAATGGTCCTTTGTATGCCAAAAAAACCTGTAAGTCAGATGTTGTACCGCACAGGGGAAAAAAAGTACATTTTGAAAGAATGAGTGCAGTTTGTTTATATGCTCACTTAGAAAGAAGCATTCTAATAGACAAACACGTGCATTTGGGAGAGAAATTTGTATCCACAGGTGTGCATCAGGTGATTAGTTCCTGATGCTTCATGTGGGAATATAATCCTCTGTCCTGACATATACTGTTCCATACTTCTTGAGTGGAAAGGTTCTTAAAGAAAACTCAGCTGGGCAGCCAATGCTGCATGAGCCCCAAGTGGTAAATGAAGATATGTGAGCTCAGAGTTTAGGAAGAATATACTGCTCTTTGTATCATTTACCCTCAGTCAGTCAACATGCTGAATTAGATACTGTATAGTATCTAATCTAACTGTATAGAATAGACTTCTTTTTCTGGTTTTTTTTTTGTTTGTTTTTTGTTTTTTGTTTTTTTTTCTTTTAGTTATGAGCTAACTGGGAAAGAAGTAAGGGGGAGCTACATTGAAAGAACTGTAATAAGACTAAATTCAAGAACAGAATGAGAAAAGGGAGTCATAAAAGAAAAAAATCTATAGAAGAAAAGTGAAGAAAAAGGCTAGAAAAAACTGCTGTAAAAACAAATGTCTCAGTGCAGTAAAAAAATAAAAAATTGGTTTCACTATAAAAGACAGTGCCCTTAGAAGAAAGGACCAAAATACCAAATTATCCAGAGTAAAAGAGGGCCAAATGAGATGAACCTATTGGACACAGATAAGAGGCAGAAATAGTCAAAGTGGAAGGAAGGCAGATACTCATCTACTCATCTACAACGTGTACAGAATCTTTGTGCTAGCCAAAACACAGGAGATGTAGCCTTGAACTGGCAACAAGGTGAACTCTGAGTAAGTACCATGAACGGATGATTAAGAATGAACAACACAGATGTATGATAACAGAAAGACGACTATTTGGGGACTGAAAAATGTACAGTGTATTGAATATTTTTGAGAAAATATGAAGAGAACCTGACACATAGAATGAAATACTCTAAGAGGCATATTTGCAGGGCTTGAGAGACCCCAACTGGGTAGCTGAAAGGCAGAGGCAGGAAAAATTGACCATAGCAGCCTGAGGAGAAAATGGTTGCATCTGGAAGAAATGAAGGGCAGATTTTTTCTCTAAAACATGACTTTGAAAATTGCTTTCAAACAGAACAAACCCCCTAACAACAGTATTCTTTCTAATTTCACTTTTATGTTACAGAACTGGTTTGAGTAACAAACAAGAACTTCCTCCCTTTGTTAATTAGATGGATATATCATATGCAAAACCATGCCTTATGGACACTTTGATTTCATGAGGTCTTCACTTACGAGCTGCCCCAGGCATGGCAGTGATAGCTAATGAATGCATTTTCTACATTCCCTCTGAATAGTTATTTTGTCTGTTCACCCTTCCTGAACCGAGGGAATCATGATAGAATGAACTGGAGAAACTCAGGTTTGTCCTTTGCTATTAGGTGGCAAAGGGAATTCTTGCCATTTACTCTGAAATGAATAGATACTCCTTAACTCTCAGATTTTAATCTCATGTCATGCTACAGCTAATACAGGTAGAAAGTGAGTTATATAACCTACCTTCCCACTGTCACGTCTCTAGCCCAATTAAAATAGTCAGTCTGGGGCTTCAGCATGGTTCTCATCTGCCAGGAATGGCACCAGACTTTCTTGTCAGAATTCAAGAGAAGCATTTCTGTAGAAGGCATGACATATCTGAGTTAAAAATTCCAAAGGTTAGTCTGTTTTATTCCGACTGTCTTTATGTTTCCTTCCATTGTACCTGAATTTGTGGAGTTTTACTGACTAGCAGAACAAGCTCTTCTGTAAGTCTTCTAATACTGCCTGGCTGAGGTTAATCCAAAATAAATTAAACATAGTTTGTCTAGAAATTAGAGATTGAGAACTGAGTAAATCACAGAGAAGAGATTTGTTCAGATGTGCTGTTCACTGATATGCACGAAAATATATATCAAATCCTGAAGCTATATTGGCGTCGTAAGTTCTTGCAGTCGCTGCTTAGATTCTCTGATAACTGAGTATGGATTGTCAGGGCAAATATATGGAGAACTGGAGAAGACTGTGGGGTCTTGAAGTTGGGGTTTGATGTCTGAAGCTGTGTGAACTCTGATTATAGTCTAGTGTTTCAGCCCCAGTCTGTCTCTAATTTTATACCTGCTCTGCCTGTATGTACTATGGAGCGCTCTTTCTATTAAAAGACATCACGTGAGGTACATACTGCTTAGCAGTCATCCAAACTGTGCCAGTGGGTTTCTTTTATCTAAATCAACAGCATGTGTGGATGCTTGTTGCAGATTTCAAGTACGCTATGCCAATGATTCACACAAGGCAAAGGCCTGTTTGTTGAAAAGAAATCTATGGCCATGGCAATTACGATGTAGCTGAGCTGTTCTAATGGTGAAGTGTCTTTGATTCTATATAATAAAAACCACGCAGCCTTGGAAATATTTATTAAAATGTTTTAAAATGTATTATAACTATTGATTTGTGGATGGGCAGAATGAAAAAAGCAGAAACATTATACAAGGTTCGGAAGAATGCCAACTGCTTTGAAGTTGTGTTTTAACTTCTGCAGTTACCTTTCAAACTCCACTGCCATCCTCAGTGGATTTGATTCAGATGCTCATGGTTGGATTCACCTTACCTGTCTTTAGCCATTGAAAGGGAGCACTTAATCAAAGTTTGTCACCGAGGCACCTTTTGTGGTCAACGGAGAGAGGAAGACACGTTCAGAGGGTCGTGCTGCTGATCTTTTTTTATTGCCTACCTGCTCCTCCAAAGATACTTGCTTTTTCCATTTTTTTTCACAGAGCAGATGGAGTCAACTTTCTTACACTTTCATATGGCTGGTGTTAGCCTCGGTAAATTTGTGTCGAAGTGGACAGCACCATGCATCCACAACGTGTCATACTTTTAATCTTTGCAGAAAAGGTTTAAAAATATGTTGATAGGTTTCAAAATGTGAAGAATGCACCTCCAGTTTACTCAGATGGATGAGTTATTGTAAAAGCCATGTGCTATGTGCTTGGATCATTTGTAACACTTCTAAAAAAAAAATAGATATCATGAATAATTATAGACCTTTGCACAGGGGAGTGAACTAGGGTTAAAAAGTTCATCTGGAAAATCCCTAACACAGGCTGGAATGAAAACCTGAAAATAAATTTTGATCCTTTGTCTTCTCTCAATTTAATTGACTGTGATAGAACACAATTAGATAATTGAAAGTATGACTTGAAAAAAGCTCCTGCACTAAATTACATAACCATATGGGAATTAAAAAATAGTTTAAATCAGTAACTAAGCCTCCAAACTTGAATAGTGCAAATGGTTATCCTTAGTTTCATAGCTGAATTAAGAACTTGAAAATAATTTTGCTTGTGGTCACCTTAAAAGTAATTGTATTTTTTCATCTGTACAGAAATCCCAGAATTTCATTTTTATTCAAATGAATTATTGAATTTCTACTTTTTGCTTTCTTCCAGCTTCTTATATATGTATACTCAGATTTAATTCAAATTAAGTAAATGTTTTCAATCTTCTATTTTGGAAATAAAATGCTTCATCTTAAAAATAGCAAAAATAAAGGTGGTTTTATTTCTTGGATTATTTTTTTCTTTAATGAAAAATATTTGCCAAATTCAGCATTGGCCACAAGCAATTTCAGTCAGATTAAATTCTAGAGGAAAATACTTCTGCTTCTTAGAAAGTACAGTTCAGATGTATTGAAATTTCCAATGACTGGGAATTGTCATCCTCTAAAATGAAAATGGAAGTTAGAAAAAAGTTCAAATGACTTTATGAAGAGTTTACAGGAAGTTCGTGGTGAAGTATAATCCTAATTTTGCAAGGATTATATCCTCACCCAAATTAATTTAATGAGAACTTCAGCAACAAACATAAAAAATATATGTTCATCTTTTGCCAGAAGAAAGTCTGAAAAAAATTTTTTTTCAGTATCTCTATAGAATTAATTTAGTGCACCTCTAAATTTTAGAAGAAGCTATTTTAAAAATGTGGCTTAATTGTTCTATATGACAAAATGGACTCTCCAGTAAGACACAGTTTTAATGAGTGTAGCATAAAAGATCTGTCTGTAAAGCTTGTTTTTGCTTTAGTTTTTTAGTAATTATAATTATTCAAAATAACTTTATAATAATTTTGAGTAGATTTTCATTTTTATAGTGTTATTTGAAAGGAATAATCTATATTGATTAATCCTAGCTAGATCCCTTAGTCTACAGCCAGTATATAGTATTTACAATTTAATTCCACAGTGCATAAGATTTTGTAGGTCCAGGATTCTGAAAATCAAAATAATTTAACATTATTATTTCTTACATCCTCCCGAAACCCTGATTTCCTATTATACTTGGTACATATTCTTTTTTATACCTTGTAGTGGCTTGTAGAATAGAATTAAGTATTATACCAAATATAATTTGAATGGAAACAATTTTTCTGCACCTTATTTCAAAGCGTGTATGTTATTGCTTATAAATCCAAATACTGTGAGTTATTTTATCTTTCAACAGGGTTCATGATAAAAAACAGCTATGGATGTTTCAAAGCAGAACTTCTCATGTTCAGAGAACAGTTTTGAAGTATAACAATAGCAAAAATAGTATCACTGGATACACTGTAACCTAACATCATTTTACATTATCACAATACACTAAGACCGTACTATGGAACAGACGTAATTTATGCTTATTCTGGCATTTGTTTATTTATTTATTTTTTTAACTTAAATGGGTTGGCTTGACAAAACTCAGGTTAATGGGGTAACAGGAGATGAAAATCAAGAAGAAGGCTTTAATGCTTCTTTTCCAATCCATCTTCCATGTATAGAATCATAGAATCA
>VZTL01046798.1:0-17114 GCA_013400535.1 Scopus umbretta
GTCCTGGCAGAGCGGGCAGCGGAGCATGGGCTGCACTGAGTGCTGGGTCATGGCGTGCACCCGCAGTCGATTCACGTCTGTGTTACTGTACTTGCAATATGGACACTGATACATCTGCAGAGCAAGACAAATGAATCATGCAAGTGTTACAGCTGCTGCCTTCCTCCTTCCTTACAGCTAGACTTTAATAACTCGATGCCTTCTCCTACCACCAGTTATCGTCTTTCATCCTCCTTCTCCTATTTTGTTCTTTGTTTTTGGCACATATGAAACAAACTACGTGCTTGTAGATGCACAAAAAGCTGGGTTCTTCTTCCTTACCTGCTCTGATTTGGTCTCCTCTGAAGTTTTTGACCATTTAAAGGAGAGAGGTGACTCAGAGCTGCTGGGAAATGATATTCGTTTAGAGGATGCTGGAGGCTCTGTCAGCTCCTTCTCTGCCTGGCTGGCTGGTGCTGCAACAAAAAGAGATTTATATCAGGACATCCCCAAAGAGGCTTAAGTTGGACAAAGACAGTATTTCCATTTACTCTGCTGCTGTTTCTTGAAACACAGACCAAGGCACTGGAAGGGCATGAGTCTGTGGACTAACTTACGTCCTACAAAGCACACCTGGTCAAAAAAAGTTCATTCTTGATTATCTTCCATAGTAAGGGAACTCTGTCATTTATAGTTAGAAGCAGAGAAATCTCAGCTATTTCTGTGGGCTGCTTACAACCTGTTAGGTGCAAGACAGTCTTGTCCTGTGTTTATGTTGGACACACAAATCCTTGGCCAGACGTGAAGGCCAATGTGTCATCTCCATGAGCAGCTGGGCTGACTTGACAAAGCAGAACTCGTACTCCCAGCTCACCTAGGATGTTTTGCATATGAGCACTCTGGAATACGTTTGCCTTGGAGATGGGTGGGAGCTGTGGCCGTCAACCCAACTGACTTGCACTCTGTGCTGGAAGCAGCGGCACACTGCCTGGACAGCACTGGCCAGCTTGGTCCATGCGCCTCAGGGAAGAGCATTTGAGGGTACTTCCCAGCAAGCGCTCCCACCAAAATCACAATGCCAGACCAGCAGCAGGACCCAGCCTACAATCTCACACTGTAATGAGCTGAGGAAAGGCGGTTTTATTTCAGCAAAACAGAAGAAGGCAAATGAGCCCAGAAGTCAACAGCAAAACACTCTGCAAGTTGAGGCACTCCAAGAAGCACATCCCTGACCTTTACCCCTCCCCCGAACCCTGGCAGCCTGCAGTACATAATTTGTGGGACATCTATTATTTAAAAACTGTAAGGACAAGTATATTATACACAGCCCCCGTCTCCTCCTCCCCGAACACACATTCATAACAGTACTTTAATCTGTCTCGAATCGACTTCAAACCCATTTCGCCCTTAATGGGAGTTATTCATTTTCACTTGAAAGGTAATATATGACAGCTGGATATTTAATATGATGGATCGGCTGCCGATTAACAAGGCACTGTAGCATTCTTAGACTGGTCCCCCCATACTCTTCCCCTTGTCTCTTATTCTCTTTGTGAACCCGCTGGTATCTGCTCCTTGTTTCAGAAGATGCCGTCAGCGTAAGACCAGGTAAACTGCTTCCTTCTCAAAGATCCTTCCATTCACTGACATGAGCGGTATTTCAAAAGGTACCACATCGCAGTAAGAAATACAATCCCCATTTCTAACCGTCTTCCCTGCCAGACCCCACCTCAAACCATTCAGCGAAATGGAGGCAAAATAACTTCCAGGAGAGGGAAAATCTGTATTGCAACAGATTACAATACTGCCAGAGGGAGGCAGGGATCAGAAGAGCTCTGGTGCTACTAAATTTCTCCTGGTATACTCGGCCATGCCAAAGCCTGCTTAGAGGTGATTTCCCTCCCTGTAGCGCTGCCCTGCTGCACGCATGCTATTTCAACCCTGGCTGGTTATACAACCTCCACGCATGGATGTCAAGTCCAGGCTGTATCTGAAAGCAAAACCACAGGACTCCACTGTGCGGCCAACTCCATTGAAACATCCAAACCTAGAGTTTCTTTGTGTAACCAAGTCTCTGGTGTCAGTGCCAACTTACAGACACCAACGCAGATCCCGCTCTGCCCTCTGCGCAGAATGATGGGCTGCTTCTCAGATCGATCCGCTGGCTGAACCTGAGACTCTCCCTGCGGTTCAGAACTGGAAAGTCATTCAAGATGTCTACAGGACCAAGGCTAGCCTTCCTTACTTCCTACTACTAAAATGTTCTCGGAGCATGAGAAACACAGCCCCACCCTGGACCTACCTACAGTCCCTCCTGGTGGGTTTGGGGAGGCAGAGACCACCACTGAGAACCAGCACTGCAGCGGGCAGAGGATCACCCTGCTTTAAAATGCCCTGCACGAGCCTTGTGTGATGTGACCCCAATAAGGAGGCTAATTGCTGTTGACATTGCCCACTCCTCGGCGTGACCTCAGACATGGAAGCATCAGACCTAATCAGGCAGTCAGGCATCAGGACCAACAACTGGAGACGCCAGGTCTGCCAGCACGGTCATGCAGCCATTTGAGCTCTGCTCCAGCCCTGCATCGGGCTGGGACGACAACACCAGCCATGGCTTTGGGTCCCCTTAGACTTCTCTGCCCTGGACGGTGATTGTGTCTCCTGCATGGTCCCGGGCAAGGTCTCTCCAGGCTCTGTATCTGGCAACTGGTGCTTCAAACCTTTGGGTGTCATCTGCTCCATGAAACTACCAAGTGCTGCCACGAGCCATGCTGGCACTGCCAACCTGCAAGAGGGGCAGGGGACATGAGGGAGGAAAAGGAATGACTGGAGAAACTTCTGCTCATGTATATGGGTCACCTTTCCAAATAAAGGATGACAACCCTTTGTTTTGGCAACAGAGTGAGAACCATGAAATACCTACAGAATTGCATTAATACACCCAGGTGAGCTCTGGACACTTACAAAACTCGATGTCCCCACCAGCACTGGGATCTGCACTGGCACAGTGGGGCACAAGGAGCTCGGAGAGCCCCTGGTCCTCACCCTCTGCCACTGACTTCACTGTGCACTGCTTCTAGCAGCTCACCAATGTGATGTTTTCAGATGCAGTGACTAAATTCAGCAATCCAACTACCCCGCAGCTGCTAAATGCTAGCTGTAACCTCTGGAGTCACGACAAGGTATTTTCTTATTTCCTTTCTACTGGGAAGCAGCCTGCTTAAAATTAGGGAAAAGTAAAAGGTGATTAAAATTTACTTTTACTTACCATCTCCAAAGTGCCTGATTTTATTAAATGGACTTGATCCAACCCATAACTTTAATCCTTCAAAACCAGAATTATTAATGATTGCCCAGACCCCAGAATAACTGGTTTGTTGCAGAGTTCTGAAAAACGCATACCATACTGAATATTTGTTCTAAGTATTATTTTCTGAGTTGACAGCTCAAGGGGGAATTTTAACACCGAGACCGAAGTTTATTGTTGATAAACAGCCAAGAACACAAAGTGACACATTCAGTCCACATCACAGATCAGAGGAATTAAGAACTCTCTTCTGCCTGGAGAAATGAGGACACACAGCTCGGCGCCTGCCTGCAGAGATCTCCAGCCGCTGCGCAGGACCTTCGTGTCTGCGTGGAGTGGACAGGACAAAAGGTCCTCGGCTGAAAATGTCAAAAGGGCCTTGGCCCTGAACGGCAGCTGGGTACCACAGAAGGTGGAACACAATGCTTGTGCTCTAACCATGTCCAAGACCACACTCTAGAGGTACAGGCCTTGCAGAAAAGAAAAAGGAATCTGGGTTTAAAGTATGATGTACGACTATGTATCAATTAGTATTTTTATTATTTTGACTCCTTACATGGATTTAGTTCAGATTTGCCAACCTTAGAGAAAAATCTGTGTTTCTCAGCAAATGCACACGAAAGCCAAGTGCAACAGGATTATGCTGCTGTAGGCACACTGGCCCGCCACAGCACTTCTTGGAGACCTACTTGTCTTCTTGCTCTTCCTTGACGGCTTCTGCTTTTCAGAGGAGGAGGAGAAATCCTTCCAGGTGTTATTTCAGAGGTGAGATGGGATGCTTCCTTGGAAGCGGGGATCCTTTCCTTCGCCAAGTCCAGAGGTGAAACCAGCAAGGGTCCCCAAAGCTGCCTGCTCTCCATCCTGGTGGGAAGGGAGTTGCCACCCTGCCTCCCAGCCATCAGATTCTTTTAGCTAAAGTATCACTGACAGCCCCTTCATCTAAACTTCCATCTCCCAACCCAGCAACATAATGGAGAAGCCAATTAAATGATTATTAATTCATGCTGCTTTCCGTAAGCCAGAGGTTCTCATCTCCCTGCATTCCGTAAACCAGCTTGCCACTTGCCCTAGAAATTTACAGTGGGGTTTCTGCTATCTCCATTGATTTAAGAAACAACACCCTCCCCACCCCCAGCCTACTGAAAAAAATCCCTCCCGACTAAGTTCAGCAGCCAGCCTGGGAAAAAGTTTTCAGTGGGACCAGGGAACTGTGTTTTCACTGCCCGATGGAAAATAAAATTCCATATTTGGTGGTGCCTCCTTACTCAAACCTCCCAACGTTTTCTTGGAGCAGTTACTCAGCGTCATGAGCCCTTGGACCAGACCGACCTGCCTGCTGTGCCTGCACAGCCTGGCCGCTGGGAATGCCCACAGCAGGAGCCGTCACCTCTGCACAGGTCTCATGGAGGGGGATCCTTACAACGGCTGTGGTTTTCCTCCCGAAATCCTGAGACCGGAGTGGATCGTTTTATCTGTTCTCATACTCATGCAGCCTTCACCGAAGGTGATGGGCAAGGCCAGGCCCTGTGGTCCAGACCTACCTGCGCAGTTCCATTAACAGCAGCTCTGGAGCCCAGAATAATGGTGCACAAAGTTTCGGTCTCAGCCTCTCTGGCGGACAGTTGCTATCCCGCAGAAATACACAGTTTGCACTAATACAGCAAGAGCAACTCTGAGAAGGTAACCCCACAGAGAGACTGCGGTGACACAAGGCAGCCAGAGCCCCGCTCAGGCCTCCCCGAAAGGGCACCTGGGCGTACAGCACTGCTAGAGCGCTGCCCATTTGTCACCTCCTGTCTTAATAACTTCTGGTTGACTGTTTCTTTCTGAAACACTGTCTGTTTACATTCCTTATTCCCTGAAGGTACCATTCCTTCTAATAAGATGTTGTACCCATACTAACAGGCCTGTATATTGCCTGTTGCTCTACAGTATTTTTTCAACTCTGTATTTGATAAATAACATGATTACATGATAGACAGAAGTAAATACACAGAGATTTGCAAGCACACTTTTGTACCCAGACCTTTCTTGCTGCCTTTCAGAAACGTGGCCCTGAAAATGGTCAAATAATTTGTTTTTCTAATGCTGTGTCATACCTTCCAGCCTGCAGTGAGTATGAACAACTGAATTACTATTAAATATTCATATTACAGTACCCAGAAGCCCCAGCCGCCACCAGACTTTTCTGCCATGCTCTGTACAAACACAGAGCAGAAAACGTCACGGAGAGATGCCAAGGCAGCACAAGGGGCACGTGGAGGCAGTGCTTTGCTTGCCATCACAAGCACCACGGAACTTCCCTGAGGCCCTGCAGATCAGTTCATCTCCCGTCGGCTCCTGAAGCCCTGGGACCTGCCGGGAGCCGCACTGCTCCCTGCACGGTGCTCTAACGCAGCGCTTGAACCACGACTGAAAGCACTGGGGAAGGGAGAAAATGACCCACGCAGGCTGGGCGAAAGATACCAGAGCACAAGGTTACGGATCAGTCCCAAAGCTTATGAGAATCCTGACTCTGACCCAGGGAGCAGCAGGAGAGTCGGTGAGTGACGCAGCTGTAGGCGGCTCTGCCATGCCGGCACGCTGGGACAGGGGTCCAGGTGCTTGCAGACATGTACGTGGCAGCAACTGCAGCAGGCGCTTACCCTGGCACACGAGTAGCACAACACTCCGGCAAGCAGACCTGGAAGAAAAGGCCTGGACCGAAGCTGGGAGGCTTCCCTGCCCTGGGAGCAACAGCTCCCTCTTTGCCCCTCTGAATTAAAGAGACCTGCGCCGGGCAGAAGGAAAGATGGGGCACATTGAAAATTGGATGATTTTCTACCCCATCTTGTGCCTACTATGACCCAACGTTTGCAAAGCGGTACCCTAAAGCACTGCACCTTTTCTTCCAGCACTGCTGTCTAAGATTATATCTTTAGAACCATGGGAAATCTTGGGTTTTTTTTAAATTACAAAGTGGCTGAAAGAAAACAAGCAATAATCTTTTATATTTACCTATTTCATATGGTTCTTGAGCTAGCTATCAATTGGTGTGAATATTACTGTCCAATTCAATTGAATAAATATTTCAACTAACCTACCATGAGAGTCCCTATCAACTAATTTATTAAATCAATGTCTTGAGCTTGGGAGCTCGTCTAAACAACAGTAATTCTGCTAACTCCTTAAAACCAGCAAGAAGGGATCACCACCACTGCTGGGCAGCACACAGCTACCTGGCAAGAAGAAACTACTCGTGAGGAAAGAGTGAACATGGCAAATGGAGATAGCAGAGGTGTCAGCAGAGACCCACTCGTTGAAGAATATGGGTGAAAAGTATCTGGAAATCGCAAAGCAGCCGTTGGACAGGCTCCACCGCAGCACAGCAGCTTCGGACTCCAGCAAAGCAATTCACCGTGCAGTGCCACTGCGATGGCCCCTCTGCGCTCCCGGAGGTCCTAGAAAGCAGGGACTGACGCACGGGCAGGTTTTAGTATGTGTTATCACTGCTGGGGAGGGAGCAACTGGGTTTTACTGGGGTGAACGCGACACGCGTGTGCTTTCAACATTAGCAATTGGCAAAGGCAGCCGAGGGCTGGCAGGGAGCCGTGCAGGCAGGGAGGGCTGGTTCCAGTTTGGGGGCGTGCAAGACCATTTCTCCCAGCTAGAAGTCAACAATTGTTCCACTTGGGCCAGATCGGTAACTTTGCTGCTTTTTATTTTTTAAGTAGCCATACTTTGCTCCATGTAAACAGAATAAAGAAGTTCAAGAAATAGTCATAAAAACAATCAAGGTGACCACAAGGAAGAATCAAAGACCCTGTGCATGTGGCTGGGCTCCACAGCCCCAGCAGAGCGGAGAGTGCCAGGACACTGCACAGCGGGCAGCTGAGGATGCTCTGGGGCCGTGGCTAGGGAGCAGTGCCCATGGCCGGCCGGCTCCAGTCAGCGGGCAGAGCCCGGGGAGGATCACACAGCCTGCCCTGGGGAAGGGACGATGGGCCCTCGGGGTCCCCCCAGAGCCACCGCTGGGCCATCGCCTCCCCTTCGCCCCCACAGAGACCAGAAAGCCAGCACCTGTGGGTGCTGCCCGGGGGCCAGGCGCGTGCCCCGCTCTGAGCCCAGCCTCCCCGGCCAGCCGCGGCATGGAGGCACCCGGCCCGGCTGTTTTCCTGGGCTTGAGCTGGCACCCAGGAGCCTTCTGTGCTTCGTAAATCCTCGGGAAAAAAGCACAATTACAGCCAGCCTTCCCATTCCCTCTCCTAGGTTTCCTTCACACAGAAGCCAGGGTCGAGAGCCGTTCCATCGCACCCCTCGTCCCCTTCCTCCCAGTCCACCCTCGCCCTTGTCTTTACTCTGCTCCACAGAATACCCCAGCCGTTAAGTGCTCAACAAACGCCATATATTAAAAAAACAGAAAAAAGCAGCAGTGGGGGGAGGGGCAGTAATAGATTTCCGTCAGGATGTGCCTGACCTGTTTTTTTCAATTTCAGTAATTAGAAAGGCAGTGGGCCTGTAGGAATTATTCATAAACTGCAGGAGCTGTGCAGTATACATTTATGTTAAACATGTCAAATCCGATTGAAATCATGCCTGCCAGCACCATACTCCATAAACACACTTTTCTGCAACAATTTCCCAGCTCTCGGCAGCCCATTAATACCTCCTTTAATAGCAATCTACCATGGATTCGAATCAGGGACGCTCCATTGCACTAATTGCTCTGTGTTAGGTGAGCATCATGGATTAAAAAACAAAAAAAAAATCATTAAAAAAAATAAAAGCCCTTCAGGCTAGTCCTCTAGAAATATTTCATTTCAATCTATATTTTAAGTAGAGTTTGTTCCTTGTTTTTGTGGGAAAAAAAAATCTGATATTCTGTATCTATACAACTGCCAGTGCATTAAGAAAGTCGCTTTCATAGCTGGGTCAGTGCAGATGAACTGCTTCTCTCTAGTCAGAAAATACATATAAGCCACACCCCAAATCTCAAAAGTGTCGTACTGATCTACCCTGGTCTGATTCAGGCTCTAGCTGGAAACCAATATGTTGAATATTAATCATTTACATCCTGCCTTAAAAATGGAGTTGGGGATAGCCATGGTTTCTTTCCTCCTTGCTGGTTTGTTTGTGACAAATCTCACGTTAGTCATGATGAGATAATTTCAGCCATCAGGCCAAGAGCATCTCCCTTCTCCAGCGCAGAGGTGGACAGCTCTGGAGCAGAACGAGGGAAAAAGGCAGGGCAGAGGCAGCTCCAGGGCGAGGGGGCTGCACTGAGTGGCTCTTGGGAGCTGCTTAATCCCACTGCCAGAGACAGCGGATAAAAAGACGGCAAACAGGTCCCGTCTAGAAACAGGGAACATCAGCCCTTTTCCCTCCACGCAGTATTTTTGGCGTCGCACAACAGCTAGTGCCTGTGAAACACCGCTCACTGCCTGTTAGGAGGTGAGGGGAACAGAGGCAGCGTGAGCACTGCTGAAAGCAAACGGCACTGCTGCTTTCCAGAAATCTTTTAGGAGCCACAAAGATGTATGATAAAATCAAGGTAAAATGAATCCTTATTTGGGATGGAGTTTTTCACATGTATGTTTCAATGGAAAGTATTACCTAAAAAAACGTTTCTGCTTAATATTATTCCATTTTAATATAAATAAAAACCCAAATTGATAAATTTACTTTGCAGCTGAGACATTTTGACAAATTTGTAATGAAAGCAGAGAGGTTTTTCCTTTCAGTGCTAACAGTGACACTGGTGCAGCCTGCCACATGCAGACGCATGTACCACAGAGCAGTCAAACAACCCTGACTCATCACTCGCACGTCTGTGCAGAGGGAGCTTGGCAGACATACTCGACATTTTGTTAGAGATCTTACGAATCTTTAAGAAAGTGGAAGAAATAATCACCCAGTGTGCAGTTAAGAAACTGAGGCACAAAAGGTGAGTAAATTGCTAAGGAACGTAATGATCAAATTGTAGCATGATGAACAGAAAACAGGTCTATCAACCTCCACTTCAACACACTATTTATTGGCTTTGAGCCTGCACTTCTTTCTCACCTATCTCCCACTTTCACAGAATTGCAGGGCTCAGAGGCACCTCCGAAGGTCAGCCGGTCCATCCAAAGTAGGATACACTGTGCCTACTTCATTCCCGACAGAAGCTCGTCTAATCTTCTTGAAAGACCTCTGAGGAACCTTCCCAGAAAACCTACTCCAGTGCTTCACAAGCTGTACCAAGAGAATTTTTTTAAAATTTATTATCTAACCTCAATCTTTCTCCTTTCAATTTAAGCCCATTATTTTTTGTTGTCTATAGCTTGAACATGGAGAACAAATTATTTCCTTCCTTTCAGAAGCATTTTATGCACAAGAAGACTTATCTTGTCCTCCTTCGTCTTCTCATTGTGGGTCAAATAAGTCCATTCATTCAGTTTTCTCCTCACAGCTGACACTACGCAGACCATGCTCTCTTCTGGGTCGTTCGTGCTGTTTGGGCTTTCTAAAATTGCTCCTCATCTTTCTTGATACTCCAAGCTTAGAAATGGATGCAATCTTCCAGCAGAAGCTTTCCAGCACTGCAGAAACACACCCATTCCATAATACTTTCACTTACACCATAATGTTTGAGCTTCGTTTTGAGACTATCCTGAAAAGCAGCATCAAAAGTCTTCCTAAGGAGAAGATATGAGATACTGACTGCAAACAAGACCTTCTTCACACAGAAGGAAATTGGGTCATGTTGACGTGATCTGTTCTTGACAAATCCATGTCGACTGTTACTCATCTCATTATCCTCCTGTCAGTACTTACAAACAGTTGTTTGGTCAATTCCCAGGAAAATCTGGGGCAAATAGAGCTGGCAGGTGTGCAGTTCCCCAGCTACTCCTTCAGCCAAAGACAAGCACCATGTCTGTCCCCTTGCGGTACCTCCGTTTTCTGTAAATTCACAAGAGAGAGCAGCTGACAGGTCTGAGGATGCTTCAGTCACTTTCTCAAAACACCCAGGTATGAAGCAGCAGGTCACAGATGTGACAACATTTAGCTTAACTAAGTACTTTGCAGCCTGTTCCTTCACAGTTGGAGGATGAGCTCTCCCCATAGCGCCACTGACATGCGCTGCTCTGGTCTCTCAGGCAGTCGGTCTGTTTAGTGAAGACGAATGCAAAGAAGGCTTTATGCTCTTCAGCTTTCTTGACATTGTGGTTGATAGCCTTCCCACTGGGCTGAGCTGCAGACGAGCTCTTTTCTTGCAGTCTTCTCTTACAGCAAGTGAGGGCTTCCTTGATACTGCCCGTTTCCCTCCCTGGTTACACCTCAATCTGTACCGTGGCGTTCTGATATTCCTGTATGCGTGGACACCGCTCTTTTGTGGTTGTCATGAATAACCTCACCTGGTTTCTATTCCTTTCCATGTCTGAGGTCCAGAAGGACATGGCAACATAGCCATGTTCCTCAAGGGAGCTTGATAGCAGAAACAATACAAGACCGAGATGCGGTACCTGTTTTGCATATTCACTTTACATAAACAGTGGATAACATTTTTTTTTTGCTTTAAAGTTCAGGGGTAATGTTGTTATGTTTGAAAGCAGGACCTGAATTCAACAATAGCACATGCATACATCTTGCTGAGGCTGTACTCTTCAGCATTGCAGTGGCTCTGGACAAGGCTTGTCCAGAGCTCTGTGGGCTTATGTACATAGCCTGTGCTTTCCTTTGTGTCTTTGCCTTTGAAGGTTCAACGAAGCTGTCCATTTCTTATCTGCTGTTTGACTGACATACACCAAAAATGGGTTAGGAATTTTACCGGCAGGATGAAGGAATAAAGCCACCCAAATTTAGAGTTTCTAGATAGTAAAGGGTTTAAAAAGTAGGTTCTTCATTTTTCCTTGCATGTTTTAACGTATAAAAATAATCTTTTCACATAGATCAGCTTTTTTAAGTGCTTCAGGTTTGGACAAAGGACCCTACTTACCCTTTCAGAGATAGAGTAAATACATAATACTTACATCTTTCTCTGACACTTCATGAAGTGTGCTTTTGCTTAGGATCACACAATCCCATGCAACAAGAGACTAAAAATCACCTACAGCCAAGCGAAATCTGCATCTCTGGGTTGAAGAATGGGTCTGTGATGGGGAATGGCATAGAAAGCAACCTCAGCGAGTGCAGTCCAGACTGAGAACATGAGCTTCAACAAGCATTAAAGCCCAGCCTACTTTCTTCACCAGTTTGGACATAGCTTCAAATTGTTGAGATTAAAACTGTATTGAGGTGAAGGACTGCATTTCATCCTATTGAAGACTGCATAGGCCAAAATATCTCTTTGGCTGTGGCTCACTAAAAGGCAACTGCAAATATGGCAGGAGACGGCTGCCTGGAAGAAGGGTCTCTGTGCAGACTGAGAGAGGCATCGTACCAAGCAATCATAAGTCTGCAAACCAACTAGGCTACTGTGCAGAAACAGAAACGGGTTCAGAACTGCTCCGTCCTGGGTCACGGAAAACGAGTACCGCTTCCAGTGTCTCTATTTCCACACATACGCTGAAGCAGTCAGCAACTGCCAGCTGAGGAAGGGAACAGCCCTCTCCAGGGGAGGACAATCTTGCAGCTGCTTTCTGCTCAAAGGTAAGGAATATTAAAAGATTCCTCCCACTCACCTCCGCAAGATAGCAACCATCTTCTGGGAAAGACAGAGTAACCTACTACCTTCGTAATTAATCCATCTAAGGATTGTGCAAAGAGAACCCTTTCCGATTCCACTGCAACAACGTAAGCACTGTTGTGCATCTGCAGTTTCTGTTTCAGGATGTCATGGCTCCAGCAGAAAGTGAGGAGTTAACAGCGCACAAGCACAGGGCCTGCCTCTCTGCTCTGCCTTTCTGCATCAAAATCTTGCTACCAGAGCCAGGATCACAATCAAAAAGCAGGCTAACAGTCTCTCAAGTCTTTACAACGTAGGGTGGGGTTTCACCACACGCCTAATCCACCCTAAGTGCTGACTGCTGCTAGAAGGGGCAGTGCCCTTCTCCCTCCTCCCCTCCCAGCTGCCGATTCCCACTGCCCAGGTCAGGTCCAGCACTGTGAGCACAAGGGAGCTCTGACCCACTGCCCCAACGCGAACCCAGTGCTGGGAGCAGGGATGCATGACCAACCATGCCTCAAACTACGCGAGTGTGTCATGAAGCTACACCCAAAGACTTCACTGAGGATGATGCTTACGTTGCGCTGACAGTGCTGCATGGCATGGTCATTTAAGGAAGGAGTTTTGCACACCGCTGCTCTGCAACTTCCCACTTCCCTTTCCTGGATTTAAAGAAAAAGAGGGACCAAAACCCACCTGTCCATTTACTCTGGTCCTTGTCCCCTCCACTCTCTTGCTCCTTGGCAGGCTCTTCAGCATCCCCGGCTGTTTCATTGGGCCCTTCCACATCTTCAATGGATTCTTCTGAAATAAGAGAAGCAGAAATTCTAACATAAACATGGAAGTCAAAACAGAAGAGCAAGTAACTGCCATTGAGCAACAGAGCAACAGCCAACGCTAAAGCACCAGTGTTGGGTGGCAAATATCAATGTCACTCAGTGTTCTCCCAACAACTACAGACTAGCTGGTCAAGAGAGAAACTACAGAGGAAAAAAGTGAGAGATGAAGACGAAATGAATCTCACCTACTTCTACCACTTACAGCTACTGACCTCCCTTGTGGTGTAATGTACAGTAAAACATTTGCCTGGTATGAGAACGTTCTGCCCAACCACGCCATGGATTAGAGAAGTATCAGGGACTAACCGGAGCCTCCAGCACCTTCAGCCTCAGCCTTCCTCCTCATCCCCATCTCAAGCTCTTCAGACCGAATGGCAGAGAGTGGTACTGACCCTGGTCACCAAGACCCCCAAGTTCACCGCAGAAACACCACCACTCACTTCTGCTCAGAAAAAACAAGGAGCAGCATTGTCTTCCGCAGACACGGCCCTGACACAAGGCACGGGAAGAAGCTGCTGGGGGTCTTGTTTTCAGCCTAGTCACGGGAAGAGTGTGAGCACACAGGCAGTATCATACAGGTGCAAAAGCATGAAGGAGAAAAATACTCAGTGAAGTGCTGAAAGCCCAGAACAAAACATAAAGTGCCACTGCCCCACCCGTTAACCAAAGCACCGGCGCGCCGAGGCATGGAGCGTGTCGACATGGCGCAGCGCAGCTCCGCGCAGGGGCACCCTCATCAGGTGGGATGCTGGGAGCGAGACAGCTGCAGCTGCCAGACCTCTTGCACCAGGGTATAACAGCTATATTATCATCTAATATCTTGGGTATTTATGTATAGTGCGTGCAGCTCGACAGCTACCATATAATTGACGGGGGCTACATCAACACTGGGAAGAAACAGTACTTTTAAGCCATTATATCCTCTTTTAGGCAGGATAGTTCGTAATTTTAACTTGCATTATCTGGTCATGGTAAATCCTAGGCTATCCTGAGGTTTTTATCTGAACTACCTAACCAGTTAAAGCACCACCCCCCCATCCTCCCCTAACAAAGACAGGGCTAGAAATCAGGATTAAAAATATAGATTAGGAGACTGCAGATACTCAGCAGTGCCCTTTGAGAATGTGACAGCTTAAATCAGGGAGGAACCTGTAAAAGCATCCAGAGATCAGCACTGATATTAAATGGAAGCACAGTGATTTATTCTCTACCCCTCTTTCAGTCCTTTAAGAGCTGGAAACTCTTGAAAGCTGCAGGGATCCCAGTGGTCTTTGCCTGGGAAAACAGGACCCCAAAGAAAGAGGTGCGATGGGTGGCATCACTAGGCAAAGGCACCTCACGCGTGGGAAGACACAAATTGCTGATGCAGGGATGAGATGAGCAGTCTGCCTTGTGAGACAAGCGGTCAAGTTTGCTGGAGAGAAGGGCTGTGAACTCAGCAGCTGGATTCATGTTTCAGATATAAAAATTCCCAAATTTTTCCCACCCTGGGAAAAAACAACAAACCACTCCCAGCCCCCAAACCCCCTTGTCTGCCTTCGAAACGCTGCCATGCAGGGCGAGATAGCTAGCAGGATTTGGCTGGTTCTATTAAAAACCTTCATTAAGGGGTTTCTATTATTTTATTCAAATCTTCATTTTAACCTGTCTCTGGACACCCAGAGTGCTCTGTTGGCTCAGGTGCTCCCGGGGCCCCAGCTCCCCGGCCCTCCGGACAGCCCGGGCTGGCAGAGGTGGGCAGGGGCCCCGGCCGGGCTTGGGCGCTGCTCCGGGACGGGGGGCCTTGGCCCCGCTCCGGGACGCGGCCTGGAGCCCCCCGGCCCGCAGACCCCCAGAACCTGGAGACTCCCCTGGAGCCCCCACAACTCAGAGACCCCCCGGAGCCCCCCGGCCCGGAGCNGCGCCCGCACTCCCGGCTGCGACCCGGAGGTGTCAGCATCGGCATGGGAGGAAGAGGAAGGGCGAGCCGGCTGCCGGGCTCAGACGCTGTCTGGGCTCTAACCTGAGCATGTGGAAATAATACACGTCTTCAAGTGCGCTGTCTGGTTCGAGGGGAATAAAATAGGACATTCATAAGCAGTTACACCATCTGTCTTTATACCATCATCATCATCAACAAGGGAAAAAATAACTCTTTAAAATGGATGAAAGCCCAGGCTGACAGTAACCGGAAAAATGTGAGCTATGAATACCAATAATGGTAGAAAATGATTAAAAAACAAGGCTACAAACGGCAAACCCTCCTGCCCTGCTGGGCCTGCAGCTCCGCGTGCTCGCAGGCACAGCCGGTCCCGCTGCCAGCCCCGGCCGAGCCCGGGGCAGACCCTCACACCAAGCATCCAGCCAGCCCCGACCCCGGGAATGGCTTCCCGCTGAGGACAAGATCTGCCTCCTTGGCTCAAACACCTCTGCTCTGGGCAGGCGGTCTGCAAAAAGCATATGCATGCTTCAAACCCTTCTCCTCCCCGCTCCGGTCTGAGCTTTTTTTTTCTGAAGAGTGTTTTTTTTTAAAGCAGGATGGGAAGGGAGCAGTGTACAAGACACCCAAGGAGGCTCCCAATCAGCTGGGAAAGCCCCTGGTACCGTCTTGGCTCCTTGCTCCCGGGGCCTTTGCCGAGGACAATCCTCCTGCTCCTCTCCCCAGCACACCCTGGGAGCAAACTGCACCCGCGGATCCCAGGGATGCAGCCACCTGGCACAGAGACTCGGGGAAGGGGAAGCGTTAACTCCTGGCCTGCCTCGTGATCCTCTTCCAGCAGATTTTTTTGGAAGGCTGGATGCAACTCCTGCTCACTACACTCAGCCTAACTTGTCTCGCAGCCATCAGTGTTTAAGCTGACCCCAGGGATGCTTGGGCGAGCGGCCTCAGCCACACCACTCCTCAGTTGGCTACGTGCACTGCAGAGGGCTTTGAACCGCTGAGAACCAGCCTCCAACAGACTGCACGCAGGGCACGAGCATCTGATCTGACCCAGCTTCTAACAATGAGATCCTCCAACACTGGAAATAAAATGCAGCAGAGCTCTGTTCCCTAAAGATTTGCACCCACGCTCTCCGATGACAGCTCTGCAGCTGCGGAATCGCAGTGGCAGCTTCAAGGCGCGATGGCGGGTCTTGGGTAGCAAACGCATGTGCAAATGGCACCAAACCATCTATCCTCCTGCATTTCTTTGGGGCATCCTTCTGAGAGGACAAGGCCAGCATCACAGCTGGTAGGGAAAGGTCTGCTTTTCTCTTCAATCTGCTCCACATGCAACAAGAAGCTTTTGAGCTTCCATTTTCATTGTCTGCAAATCCTGGTCTCACGTTGTTCCCATGCTGCGTTCGAGCAGAGCTGACTTTTATCTTTATCTTTTACTTAGCGTGCGAAGAGCCCCATAGGACAGACCTGCAGCTGAGTGTGAAGACTACCTCGTGTGACCAGCTCCCAAAGGCAGAATGAGGCCGTGGTCAGCAAGACGTAGGGAATTTATTTCCAAACCACCATGACTCTTTTGTTACTGTTTGACCATACCTCCTTGAGGCCACTTGTTAGGACACACCATTTGTTAGGACTCATTCACCTAATGGCTTAACTGTATTTTCCTTAAGGAGATTGATAAAAACTCCACCTGTTGTTTGGTAGTTAAAAAGATACTCAGCTCAAAACTGTACAACCCAAGAAGTGTCCCCATCAGGGCTGATATCCAGATTGAGAAGTACCTGCAGTATTTCAGCAGTATACTGGGAGACTCTGCAGGCCAAGGACCCTGACCAGGACTTTCAGAGAGCGTGGCGAGGGCACTGAAGCCAGAGGTGTGGAAATCTGCCATAGAGGATGTTTTGTAAACGGCGATGGGGCTGGCTACCACCCTGAGAACTTTAGTAAGGGGCTCTGAAAGGCCAGAGATGCTATTGCAGCCCATGCCCAGAGGATGTAGATGCTAGACTGGCATCTTCGGTTTCCAGAAGCTCCAACACATGGTGTTTATGAGCTTATGAAGGGTAAATGGGCTTCATCTTCTGCAGGGAGCTTGCCAGGGTAGTTGCAAGAGCTGTTGCTGTGGGATTTGCATGGAGGGGATTGTGTCCGGTTGAAATACAAGCACAGCCTGCCCATGGGTCCCTGTGCTGGAGTGCCATCCATGAGGCCATGATGCTTTATTAACAAATTTTCTTAAAGGAATTTTCTAACTGCCAGGGTTCAGGTCAATACCAAGAGCGAGCAAGCATAACTGCAGGGTACCTGGAGTCCAAGGAGCCTGCTTTTCCATCTAACAAAATCTGCCCCATGCAATATCCTAGGAAGAGTCTTTTCTTCCTTCATGAATAAATCATTTTAGACAGTGGCATTTCCTTTTAATTTAAAATTAAAACATTCACT